>CAUYPK010069512.1:0-33356 GCA_963574355.1 Loris lydekkerianus | reverse complement strand
TTATCACCATTTCCCAAATGAGGACACTGAGGCCAGATGGGCAGTGACTTGTCCACTGTTCTCCAGGACTGAGTAGAAGGGCCAAGCCAATCTCCACCTTGGCTGGCCACCTCCCCCACCTCATCTCTCAAGGGCACATCTACTTTCTCTTCTTTCCCCATTAACTCACAGCGTACAGTGGTGCTTCCCCAGACCTGTGCAGGATTCCTGCAGGAACATTTGGAAGGTGAGCAATGTCTGAACATGAGGGATTTGCCAAGCATATCTGATAGCCATAAGCACTCCCGACCCTGCCTGTCCTTACTTGTGCTGCACTGTGCAAGCAGGCAGCAGGTTCTCTGAGGGCCACTGTCCTGCACCTTATAACAAGTGGTCAATTCCATCAAGGAGCAGGGAACGGCAGCCCTGGATGAATCTGCAGCATGCAGCCCCTGCATGCTAAGAACAGCTGCTGTTGTCTAGCAGAGAAATCCCCTAGCTTTGTTCCCTACAGGTCCTCTGCTTCCCACACCCCAAACAGTGGCCTTGCTACTATCATCTTTGACTTTGAATAGTGCTCACTGAGATCTAATTCCAGGGTGGGGCTGGGCCTCAATGCAATCTGTCCCACTCTGAAGCTCCTGTACCCACCCTAATGAGAACTAAAGGTAGCTTCCCCATTCCTCCAGAGACTCCAGTTTCAGCCTCTGTCCCCAGGGCTGGAATGTGTAGGGAGGAGGTGGAAAGAGGTAGGAGAGTTGTAGAACAGGAGCACCTAAGAAAGAGAGAGGAGCTCAAGATGAGGTTTGATCAAAATGACTAAATGTTTTAATGTTAGTACTCCTCCTGAGACTCTTTTCAGCACCCCTTAAAGAACTTTAAAATGTTGGGCTTTGGTTCACAATGCATTTCAAAGAGTTTACAGAAAGCAGGGATACAAAACCGGTAACATTCCTTCTGCTGTGGGCAGTGGAGCATCTGGCACTGACAGAGAACATGCCCCCAGCTGTCCTCATCCAGAAAAGGAAGGCCAGGTGTAGTCCTTGTCACAATAAGGCTAACCTAGGGAAAAGAATGCCAGAATTTCCATGTTCCTTCAGTAGAATACTTAGAGAAGGAGAAACATTTGGGTCTTTGGTTCCTTGGCTGGGAAACCCTGCCTAAGTGAACTGAGCTGCGTTCTCCCCCTAATATAGCAGATGGGACTTAACACATTCTGATGCCCAATATCTTGCAGCATCTGATAACCAGCAGGTACCCTACCTTTAAAGTTTTGTTTTCAATATTATTTCATCTATTTCCAGATCTAGCATTGTGAGGTCAGTTCGGCACAAAGCATTTAACCACTGAGAAAACAAAGGTGCTAGAACAGTGACTCTATGGTGGAGTAAAGATGACTCTTGGGATTTGGAACCAGTTTTCTGACATCAAGGATCACAAAACAGCCTATAAACCTCCAACCCTGAACCAAATTAATCCCAGGCCTGGGATTAACCCCAGTCTAGGATTTCCCATTGATGAGATCACCAGAACTACTTGTTCTTTTTTTTTTTTTTTTTTTTTTTTGCAGTTTTGGCCAGGGCCAGGCTTGAACCCGCCACTACCACCCCCGGTATATGGGGACGGTGCCCTACTCCTTGAGCCACAGGCGCCACCCCAGAACTTCTTTCCTGTCATCAATCTCTTCCTCTAGTAAGTTGAGTCTTCCTTTAGTAGATTTTCAGTTAAACACTGTTTTTGTAGGCATTATTTGCTCTACTCTTCTAGTGCACCTTTTTCATTTGTGTGCAAAAGTCAGTCTCAAACCCCATGTAGATGTTTACTCATTCAGACCACATTTAACCAAATGTGAATAATATCTCCACTAGGGCCTCAGTAGGCAACAAACATTCACCACAAAGAACTCATCTTCAGGGACTATTTCTTTACTTCTTTCTGAGTGTGGATCATGGGCTCAGACCTCCAGAATCTGGAGAACAGGACATCAATAAAACACAGGCTTAAAAAGAAAACAATACATTTTTAAACTGTTCTTATCAACTTTTAAAGCTTTTTGTGTCTCTAATTTAAAAGGATTTTTCTCCCCTCCTTGGCTTCCCATTCTACTTTATCATCTCTCTAAAACTGTCTTCCAGAAAGACTAAAAATCCACCTGCCAGGTGTGCAAAAATTATGCAAGTGAGAAATCAATGGAAAGACAACTTTGGAGTTTATATCTGAGGATACTGCCATTTTCATCTCCAGATATTTAGTTAAAAATAGAAAATTCTATTATAAGAAAATAAAGTTACTATAGCAACTACCTTCCCAACATAGTTTCCAGTCATATAAACTTGTTTTTCTTAAAATGACACCAGGTTGCTCAATAACAATACAATACCTGTGGTAACCAAATAAAAACTGAATATTCTAAAACCATATTCATGCTTTTCCCACCTACTCAATAACTTTTGCAATGGTTTTCCACTTTAATTTACCAAGACCACATAACTCAACCCAAAGTACTCCATGCAACTGTGACTGCATTAATCAGATTCCAGACTTCTACCAAAAACAATCCAAAGGGCAAACTCCCAAAATGGCTTCCTGAGAGGTACCAGACAACCAGGCTGAATATTCTGGAGGCCTAAGGGATCTTATTCAGAACCATATTTTGGAAAACAATGATTAATCAATTTTTTGACAATGAAAGAAAGTAACTTTCTAGAGCACATGTTAATTATATCTTTATAAAGCTTTAAAAAGTTAACATCTACTTAACTCTTGTTCATAAAATTAGTCCCTTAAGCTAATTACAATTATTGGAAAAGATGTATAAGAGTAATTAAACAGGGAGGCCCTCTGGGAACAGGTACACAGGACAAAGTACTCATCATCCTTATAATGACATTCAGCCATGTTGAAAAGGCTGCTAACACCTCTCCTAAGCAAGTCTGTGATAAGCCACTGAATCCGTGTCATCAACGTACTCCAGTTCGTGGCCAACTGTAAAGAATCCTGAAATTCTTATTACTGCTCATGTTTATAAGCTTACAATACAGGAGCAACTGGTTATTCAATTAATTTTTTAAAACTTCAGATATACCTTGAATAAATAAAAAACATTTCTGTATCTACACAGTACCACCACCATAAAAATGTTATATATATAAATTTAATACACTCAGATCTCTTAACTAGTTTTTCAGCTTAAATTTTCCCTCACCTTAAAAGAAATTCACTTTATATCCAAAATATATTTAAATATTCCAAAAGTATATAAAAAATGTAAATAAAATTTATCCAGCTTTTATTTATGGGCCATATTTTTAACTTTTGTTTTTTTAATTTGCCCTATACTGACCTTCTTAAAAAAAACAAAGTCATATTTAAACTGAAAAGCTGATTTGGATTTTAAAGTGGTTCCTCAGAGACAAGGGCCAATTACTAAAACCAGTGCTACTGAATCTAGTGGTTTATTGCATGATTCAATTTAACATACCAAAATATTTCCATTTTGATCTTCTAATAAAGTTCTTTCTGGATAAGCCCCTAGATTCTGCCACCCTAAATGAGCTGAACTGGAGATTCCGCAGTAACACTCGACACAAAACCAGGACTAGGTGTCAGGCGACCTCATGACTTCCACTGCAACTGTCAAAAATTCCCAATTCTTGGTTTGTCCGTCCAGTTTTGTTGAAAAAAACTTCAAGGATAGAAACTTGAGGTAAAGTCGAGAAGCAGAAATGGAAACCTACATGGATCCTCAAAAGAAAACCAAAAAATCCATTCATCACACAGAGCCATCTTCACACTCCACAGTCAGACTGCTTCTCCTGAAGCTGCCTTGTCAGTATCTGATGTGAAGACAGAAAAGCCACTCCTATGTGGAAAAGGATTTGCCAGAGGTTCCTCAGCCCGTGCAGGTACATGTTGCCCAGGCAAATAAAGAGCAGCATCAGCACCACTTTCACAGTCCTGGCTGGACTGTAGAACAGGTACAAATAACACTGCAATAAGACCACAAAAGGATGTCCAATCAGAGACAACAAAGTGATCACAAGGTCAGAGCAAGATTCACCTCCCAGAGCTGCCACAAACAGCATCATCTCCCTCACATTAGCTTATTAAATTGACTTCATTATGATGAAAATTGGGCCTTTTGGTCAGGCTGCTGTTAATTATTGGATGACAATAGGCGTCACAAGAAGAATTAGTGTGTGGCACGTTTGAAAGTTTAAGAAATATAGACAGAACTTCCCACACTGCGGACTGTAGAAAAAGAGGAGATACAGGGTTTGGGGCAGACAGCTAGGCCAGGAGACTAACAAGACTGACTGGCCTCTCAGTGAAATTCTCCTTCAGGAAACCATGACAGAAAAGCAAGCTAGTGAAAGAAAGCTGTGGTTTCACTATTTTGCTTTCTCCTGAGTCACAAGTACATTGAGTCCCATGTTCCCTTGGGTACTCTAATCACTTCTTTGAAAGCATCTCTTAGTCAGGGAAAGGTCTCACAAACTGGTACTTTGTGCAGGGCTATCACATAGAAAAGAGGTCATTCTTGTCCTGCAAAAAGTGGAAACAGCACTTAGGTTCAGTGTTTTAAAAAAAAGTGCAATCTTAGAACGCAGAGCAATCGAACAACAGCTTGAGCTAAAGTGGGAGGGAGCTATCCAAGCAGGGAAGGACGTAGGACTACAAGATCCCTACATCCCTGAAACACAGCTCTAGGAAACTGTTACTGCCATGTTCAAAGTTTTGGAGACTCCTTTTCTAAAAAATGAGTACATTCTCAATCTTGGGTTGCAAATCTCTTTTTCTATAATCAGGTAATTCTTAAAAAGAAAACCATTCTAGGAAGTATGTAGAAGAGAGAGAGAAGAAATTTTAATTTAAAAAAAGAGAGAAATAAGCTTACGCATGCAGAGAAAGTACTAAAATCCTAGCCCACGTGGAAGACAATCTCATTAGGGTGAGATTCTTATTAAAATTAACTCTATCTATGAGGAACTCAAAAGCTCCTCTTTATGTTCCCCATTAGTACACAGTGTATTTGAAAATAACTAAATAATAATCAAAGCTCTCTAATTAATATTCTAATGGCTATTTTAATTCCTAAGGGGCATATTTTAATAGAAGTATTACCACAAAAACCCAAAAGTTTTTTGACCTACTTCTCTATTTTAAAGAGCACATACACACAGATGTTAACTTCTGTTACTGTTAGGCTAGTCCAAGTGCCGAGAAGGACACTTCTGCACTTCTAACAATAAGCATAAGGCAACATCCTACCTCATGCTAGTCAGGCCCAATCCAGTCCCCACTGCAATCTCATCCTTCCTTTTGGGGAAGTCAAATCCAAACTCCGGGTTCCTGTTCTACTGCTGTCAGTGACCCTGTGGCTTTCCCTTTCTGAGCCCAAAGTTCTTCCTCTATAAAATGAGAGGACTGGAAAGGATGAACATAAGGTCTTTCCACTAAGGGCTTGGTACTGTCCCTTATTTGAACCAAGACTCCAGTGGAACAAAAACGGGATCTAAAATTTGCTGACAGTTTCAACAGAAGGACAAAATAAGGCCATGGCTTTAACCCATTACCAAAATATCAATGTTTCACCTACCTGGAAAATGCAGGCTACAAAAGGAATAAGAAAAGCCAGAATGTTTCCAATTTCTTTGTGGGCAACCTAAAACAAATGCGAAGAACACAAGGAAAGGAACATTCAGAGAGAAAAGGAAACATGATAATATGAAGCACTTTACTCCTCCTCAGTTTGGCATGACTGACAATACACATTTCTAACTGGGTGAGACACAAGTCCCTGTTTATGTATCAGATAAGGGTTAGCATGCAACCACTGTCAATGGCTTGGACACACCAGGCACCCTCCTGTCCCCATGTGTCAGTGCTAAGTCATCACCTGAAATCAGCCCCCAACCACTCAAAATACAACTCAGCTGTCAATACCAAGCTTGCTTTAATTCCTCTTACACCCAGGCACTGCTGCCTCCTTAGTGCTGCTACCATAATTTGTGCCAGAAAGTCCTCAAGGCAAGTATCCTGTCTTAACCATCTTGTTGGCCAGGCACCTATTCCAGTATGTACAAACAGACAGTTCATAAGTGCACAGATCGGGTTACGAGTAACCATAAACAGTAAGAGTGGAGACCACACGACACATTGGTCAAAGACACAATGTGTGGTAACAGGCAATTACCACTCTTATAACACACGTCTGCTGCCATTCTCCAAAGAGGTCACTCTATATCAGTCTCCTAGGGTTCAACATCAGTCAAGTTTCAGACTTTAGCTACCACATGCATGGATATGACCATGAGTAATATCTACCTGTCTATGCTAATAATGGTCCTATATCTTTTTAAAGTATTTGAAGTACTTCAAAATTAAAAACAGTATTTTAAGGGAAAGCATTAAGGCGACACCCATAGCTCAGTGAGTAGGGCGCTGGCCACATACACCAAGGCTGGCAGGTTCGAGCCCAGCCTGGGCCTGCTGAACAATGACAACTGCAACCAAAAAAAAAAAATAGCCAGGCGTTGTGGCAGATACCTATAGTCCCAGCTACTTGGGAGGATGAGGAAGGAGAATCACTTAAGCCCAAGAGTTGAGGTTGCTGTAAGCTGTGATGCCATAGCACTCTACTGAGGGCAACATAGTGAGACTCTGCCTTAAAAAAAAAAAAAAAAGAAAAACAAAAAAAGAAAAGAAAGAAAAGAAAAGAAAAGAAAAAGAAAAAGCATTGGAAGAGAAAGTTGCTTTGAGGTGAGCTGGCCAACAAAGGAAATTCCTACTGAAATAGTTCTTTGACAAAGACACAAGGTGTCACCTGAAGAGGAGGGTGACATCTGCATTACACAAATCAGACTATGATCCACATTTCTCCCAGGGACAAAGAGCCTGAACTTTAAAGTCTGAGAATCAAACTTTTGCCCTGGGGTAAATAATCCAGCCCCTGGAGTGACTCCTGGGGTCAAAAGGCACAGGGCAGTCTAACGTCCTTGCAGCAAACTGTCCATTTCTTACCAGTAACCCACAGGCTCTTCTGGCTTCTTAGGATAACAGACACAAAAAAGCAACTTTCATATTTGTTCAATTTACTACAAAGAATAAAATTTTAGGCCAGGTACAGTGACTCACACCTGTAATCCCAGCACTCTGGGAGGCCAAGGCAGCTGGAATGCTTGAGCTCAGGAGTTTGATACCAGCCTGAGCAAGAGTAAGACCCTATCTCAACTAAAAATAGAAAAAAAAAACCAAAAAAACAAAAAAACCAGCTGGGTGTTTTGCAGTCCAGCTGGTCTGCTACTTGGGAGGCTACTTGGGAGGCTAAGGCAAAAGAATCTTTCAAACCCAAGAGTTTGAGGTTGCTGTGAGCTGTGACACCACAGCACTTTACCCAGATGACAGAGTGTGACTCTGTCTCAAAAAAATAAAAAATTTCAAAACCTCAGTACATAATAACTTTATAAATAAAATGTATCCGCATCAATTTTTTCCATATGTCCTTTATTTTTCTTTTTTTTTGAGAGAGAGCCTCAAACTGTTGCCCTGGGTAGAATGCCGTGGCATCACAGCTCACAGCAACCTCCAACTCTTGGGCTTAAGTGATTCTCCTGCCTCTGCCTCTCATGTAGCTGGGACTACAAGTGCCTGCCACAACGCCCAGCTATTTTTTGGTTGCAGCCGTCATTGTTGTTTGGTGGGCCCGGGCTGGATTCGAACCCACCAGCGCAGGTGTATGTGGCTGGCGCCTTAGCCACTTGAGCCATATGTGCCGAGCCTCCATATGTTATTTAAACTATTAAAAAAAAAAAAAGTTACCTGTAAAGAATGTTCTGCAAGGTGAACTCCACGAATGAGATTCAGAGCAGCACACATGATATTGAGAATGAGGGACAGGATACCCAGGGCTGTCACTGGTTCCATTCGGAAATTAGGAGCTTCACAATTAAAAAAAATAAGTGTCTAGTGAAAATAATTTCTATATGAAAGAAAAATAAACAAAGACATTAACTAGACCTCCACTAACGATATGTTCATTATATTAAACATAGAATTACAAAACATGTTAATTTTAAAAGCAGCAGAAGTTAGAGAGAAAAAAAGCAAAAAATGAAAGACAGACTGAATCTGGGGAGCTAAGGTGAGTTTCTTCCAGAAAGAGGCCCTTCTCTGAGCAAGCAACGGTTTTTCAGCACTTAATTTCCAGTCTATCTAAAGCAGGTGTGCTCAATCAGGGGCAATTTCCAACTTCCCCATCCCGTCCCTGTTGATAAGATGGCAATGTCTGGAAACATTTTTGGCAGTCACAACTAAAGATAAGATGCTACTGGCATCTAGTGGGTGGAGGCCAGGGATGCTTCTAAATGCCTTAAAATGCTTAGGAGAGCCCCCATAATAAAGAATTACTCATTGCAAAATATCAATAAGGCTTAGGTTGAGAAATCCTGATTTAAGACAATTTCTTATGCTACCAGAGAGGACCAGGGGTTTATTTGCAAATTGACTGTCAAACTCTGAAAGCATTTTAATTATACACCTCAAGCCTCAGCTTGTAAATGATCCACTCTTTTTCTAACAAAGACAATGTGCAATGTCGTTTGCACTTCTAGAGAAATTCACAGCAAATGCAATTTTTTAAATCCTAAAATAGTTGGGAAGAGGAGGAAAACATTGATTATTTAGGCTATAAGCTGTTTCTAGAACTACAATTCAAACAAATATCCATTCTCTCTTTAAAGATAACTGCTAAAATTGATTCTGGCTCACAAACTTAAATGGTGTCCCACCCATTTTCTCACTATTCTCTGTAAATTATCTTTTCTTGCCCTTAACATTTCACGCACAAACACATACACACGTGCACACACAAACACCTAGCCATTAATCCAAGTTATGCCTATTGTTAGTGCGGTACTTCCACTGAGCAATTCAAAGTTCCTATTAGAACAGAATATGCTACCTGTAAAGATTCTAGCCTCAGGACAAGAGGGTGGGTCAAACCATAGTAAAATGTCCTAGAAAGACGGGCAAGTTGACACTTTTCTGGATTTGTTCCTCTTGTCTAAGTGTTTAAAAAACAAAACATAGACATGTATTACAAAGTTATGCCTGTATTCATATATGCCACGGGAGAAGCTTGTGGCTCAATTACCCAGTCTTTCTTCTACAAAATTGAGTTTGCTCTCAATATAAATTAGAACTTACTGACATGATAGTCAAACCAGGAATTTATTGGTTGAAACATATTAAAGTGAAACACAAATTAAGCCAAAAACATGAACACTTTAAACACACTATTTTTATAAAATTCATGTAATGAGTTTAGTTTAATAAAAATGGTTAAAAGCAAAATAATTAGATTGTTACAGTATAGACAGCTCTATATTTCAGAGGATTCAGTTCATATGCTATTACAAAATTATTAGATTGTAAATATCCCCTTTGATTAAATATTAGTTTAACTGTAAATACTTGTAAACAAGAAATGCAAAACTCCATGCTTCATTAGGTACTAAGCTTTGAGTGGCTAACAGTGTTTGTTAATGTCTGACAAAGTCATGGAATGCTAGGACGCTGTGATCACCCCATTAACACCTCTTTCTTCAGATGAAGACTCTGAAATACAGGGACAGAGGGAGCTCCCAGGTCTCATGGAGAGACAGATAATGGGAGTAATAGGCCTGGCTCTGGCCCTGCCCAAACACTCTCATCCTTCCAGACCACCAGGCAGGGGTTTCTCAGTGGAGATGTGAAATGTTTCACTAAGTGATACAATGAAATAAGGATTCATTGTCAAAAATATCCATCTGTAAGATATACAAATATGTATAATTCAGTAAGTGACTTCCAATAAAAAAGAATGAACAACCTGAAAGGTTCATTTAATCTTGTAAACTTCACACTGGGTTATGAAAACAACCTGCCAAGTCAGTCACTCTTCAACTCCTGAATTTCATCATAGGCTGGGCACACTAGCTCACACCTGTAAACCTAGCACTCTCAGAAGCCGAGGCAGGTGGACTGCTTTAGCTCATGAGTTCAAGACCAGCCTGAGCAAAAAGCGAGACATTGTCCCTACTAAAAATAGAAAAACTGAGGCAAGAGGATCACTTGAGCCCAAGAATTGGAGGTTGCTGTCACCCAGGGTGACAGCTTGAGACTCTGTCTCAAAACAACAACAACAACAAAAAAACAAAAACAGCCTCCCCTCAAACCAATGTACGTCATAAAATCAAGTTTTTTATAACAGCCACCTGGAAATATCATCAGTCCATATTTCTTCCAACATATTTTATACCCTTCCCCCAAAACAATCTCTCTAGTAAAGAAACCAACTTCCACTTGAAATACATAACATCATTTTGTATTCGTCAACATCAGAGAATAACAAGCCACTTACCAGGCTCTAAGCGCATGGGTGTGTGACCATTCATCATCCCATTTGCCACATCTGTGTCCTCCAAAGTGAGAACCACTGGAGGCTGGAACTGCAGCTCCTCTTGAATTTTTTCCAAGCTGCTCTTCATCTGAGAAGAACTTACATAGTTAAAATGCCACTTTATTTTCTGGATGATGCTGTCTGGAAAGAGAAAGCAACCTAAGTTGAGCATTTTCATTAGCAAGGATGCTATAAGACAATATGTGCAAAATTAAGAGATAGAAGCTTTTTTTTTAAGAGACAGAAGCTTGCACTGTCGTCCAGGCTGGAGTGCAGGGATATGATTACAGCACATTGCAATCTCAAATTGTTGCCTGGATCTCCAGAGTAGCTGGGATTAAAGGCACACATCACCACATCTAGCTGATTTATTTCATTTTTCATAAAGATGAGATCTCACATATGATGCCCAGGCTGGCCTTGAACTCCAAATCTAAAGTGATCCTCCCATTTTAGCCTCCCAAAGTGCTGGGATTAAGGTGTGAGCCACTGCACCCTGTTCAAGTTCACATTTCTTTCTTTCTTTTTTTTGTTTTGAGACAGAGTCTCACTTTGTCGCTCTCAGTAGAGGGCTGTAGTATCAGAGCTCACAGCAACCTCAAACTCTTGGGCTCAAGTGATTCTCTTGCCTCAGCCTCTCAAGTATCTGGGACTAGTACAGGCGATTGTACTAATGTACACAGCTATGATTTAACAATTAAAAAAAAAAAAGTATCTGGGATTACAGGCCCCCACAACGCCCAGCTAATTTTTCCATTTTTAGTAGAGAAGGAGTCTTGCTCTTGCTCAGGCTGGTCTTGAACTCCTAAGCTCAAGCAATCCACCTACTTCAGCCTTTCAGAGTGCTGGAATTGCAGGCATGAGCCACCATGCCCAGCCTCCATTACCAAATTTTAACAAGCTTTTGAAGTTTTATAAATATTGGCAAAGCAAAATCATATAATTCTAATATCAGTGTACTTTGATTCATTCTACTCCCACTCAGTGATGAGCAAACATGATGCTTGGGAAGGGTCTCCTGTCAAATCAAGCATGCTGCTTTAGAAGGAATACATGCAGAGGTGACGGGGGAGAATAACACAGGTCCACCCAGCCCCAAACTGATTTTCAGCCAAGGATGCTGCAGCCGTGGTCTGCTTTGAACTAGAATGCCCTCTTCATAGAGTACCAGTCTGACTAAGGCCTCACCTGGAGATCCAGGGCCAGAACTCTCAGTCCATGACACATCTACCAGGCAGGGCCCTACAGGGAGTTCCCCAGCACCTTCAGGTGACACTGAAAGAGGGTGTTGTCCCCACTCCTGATGGGTCAGACAGTAGACCACTTGGGGGAATCTGAGGGCTAAGGTAGAAGTAGCCAGAAAGCCTACATGGAAACACATTCAGTGGCTGGTCCTGCACCTGACTCTCTGTACCCAATGCTGCAAGACCCTTGTTCAAGAACATCACAGAGTCAGCAGCTGTTTATGCAGAGACCACAGAATGTTTTCCAGTTCCCACCTCTACTCCCATTTGCCCAAAAGCTCAAAATGAACCACACCTGATGAAAACAAAGCAAACACTATGATTACCATGTGGTATTACAAAGCCCCTGAGCTTCTATGAAGCCTATCCAGCAGAACTTAAAAAAGATGTATCCTCTTCCAGAGTAAATCTCTGAGTAAAGGACCAGTCTTTTCTTATTTCCAAATCACTACAGGCTGATACTTTTTTTTCCATTTTTTTTTTTCTTTTGAGACAGAGTCTTACTCCTTTGTCCTGGGTAGAGTGCTGTGACATCATCATAGCTCACAGCAACCTCAATCTCCTGGGCTCAAGCCCTCCTCTTTGCCTCTGAGTAGCTGGGACTAGAGGCATCCACCCCAACACCTGCTTTTTTCTATTTTTAGTAGAGACGGGATTTCACTCTTGCTCAGGCTGGTCTCGAACTCCTGAGCTCAAGCTATCCACCCACCTTGGTCTTCCAGAGTGGTAGAATAACTAACAAATGTGAGTTACTTTGACCAGCCTGCAGACTGATACTTTGGTAAAATATAATAAAAAATGATCATAGTAATGTCAGATTATGATAAGAATTTTTTTTTTTTTTTTGAGACAGTCTCACTTTGTCACCTTTGGTAGAGTGCCATGACATCATAGCTCACAGCAACCTCACACTCTTGGGCTCAAGAGATTCTCTTGCCTCAGCCTCCTGAGTAGCTTGGACTATAGGCACCCACCACAATGCCTAATTATTTTTAGAGATGAGGTCTCGCTCTGGCTCAGGCTGATCTCAAACCCATGAGCTCAGGCAATCCACCCACTCAGTCTCCCAAATGCTAGGATTACAGGCGGGAGCCACCACACCTGGCCCTATGATAAGAATTTCTAAACACTGTTTCTCACTTTCGGTACTTACCTCATGATGAAAGAACATCCTTTAAATAGTACTGCTCTATTAGGTAGAGCAGGGGTCAGGAAACTTTCCTTAAAGTGCCAGATAGTAGATAATTTAGGCTGGTGGGCTACATGGTCTCTGGTATAACAACTCAACTCTGCTGTCACAGAGCAAAAGTAGCCATAGACAACATGTAGAAGAATGAGCACGGCTGTGTTCCATTTTATTTCCAAACCCGGTAGCTGGCCTTTGAGCCACAGTTTGCTAAGCCCCGCTTCAGAGGGCTGTGGAGAATCGCCTCCACAGGTGTCACCCTTTTTCCACCCTGCCCCCAAGCTCTGGAGAGATGAAAAGCCTAAGTGTTAAACCTCAGTGCTTTCAGGCCACTCTAACTACTGTGAAATCTCATGGTATAAGGCTGTTCTTCACTGACATATCGCAACTCCAATGATTTTCCTGATGGTCAAACCCAAACATAAGCTGCAAGTTCTACATATACACCACCATAGGAGAGAACAATAAATACGAAAGAAAGTTACAAACCAAACTCAAGGAAAGCATATGGCCTGCAAGCTAGGCCAATGCAGGTGGTGTCATAAGAAGCTGTGAATTCCCACCACAGCGTCTCCAGGAAGCAGAAGGCCATGGCTGCTGGACACTGGTGGGAGCAGATAGCCATGCAGGCCACATCCCCTGAAGAAGAAAAACTGAAAGAAAAAGATGACATCTCCATTACCAAGAAACAGACCCATGGATTCCCATCCCACGCTCAGATACAACTTTGCCTCAATTCTGCACTTGGTTGGCTTTAACAGTCCTGTAGCTGTTTGTTACACATATATTGTCTCTTTTGCTAGACCTATTCCTAAGACTGTGTCTTTCCTATACTTCCTTTAAAATGTCTAGTAGTATTAGTCCCTGATGGATGCATGTTCTACTAGGGGGAATTAGCCTCAGGCTTCTCTCTACCTATTGAGAAAAATGTTTTTCTTCTGTAATCCACATCAATAGATTTTTCTAACATCGTGGCATCTTTTTTTTTTTTTTGAGACAGAGCCTCAAGCTGTCGCCCTGGGTAGAGTGCCATGGCATCACAGCTCATATCAACCTCCAACTCCTGAGCTCAAGCGATTCTCCTGTCCCCACCTCCCAAGTAGTTGGGACTACAGGTGCCCACCACAACACCCAGCTATTTTTTTTTTGGTTGCAGCCGTCGTTGTTGTTTGGCAGGCCCAGGCTGGATTTGAACCCACCAGCTCAGGAGTATGTGGCTGGCACCTTAGCTGCTTGAGCCACAGGCACCGAGCCCATCATGGCATCTTAAAATAAAACCTTATTGGATTTCACCCCTGTGGGGTATGTTCACATACACATAACTGTTGCATTTAGTTTATTAATGTTTTATTTAGGACTTTTGTGTCTATGCAAAATAAGACTGGTATATAATTTTCCTTTCTTATACTATCTTCATCTGGTTGTGTTGTTAAGGTTATTCTGATCTCATTAAATAAATGCATGGCTTTTCTTTCCCTTTCTACTCTAGTTCACCTGTCAGTAGTGCCTATCAATTCTACTCACTGTGGAATATCTCCTCTCACGTTTCCACATTTTTTTGCTAAGCTTGTCACTGTGGGACTTTTTTTTAAAAGAATCTCTTGAGCCAGAGTTGTGGCACACTTCTTCCAGAGTGGCTCTGCATCCACACTGGCCAGCTACTCCAGCAGTGCTATTGGTTTGGAACCAGTATTGCTATTTGAACCTTGACTTAGGAATTCCTAGACCTTAGGGAATATAAACTCACAAGGTACCAAAATGGTGTCTCAATTTCTTTAGTAAAATTTTATTTTCATTCCTGTCAAGAGCTAAGTAGAGATGAGTGGGTGGTCTGTCCTGTACTGGTAAACAAACTACCTCTCACCGATCATCATTTCATTGGGGTTATGGCCTGACAAGATTCTTTCCATCATGCAAGAGTCTCATTCTGATACTCCACCCATAAAAGTTCAAACCAAGCCTCAAATTGACTATGAGTGATGCCCTAAAAGCCTTGGTGTCAACTCACACACTTAACTACCTTTATATTCTGCTCCCTCTTCATTTCTGACAGCTTGGGATTTCTTTCTTTCAAGCTCAACTATATATCTGAAGTAATTTTTGCTATATATTTACCCTCAATTTTTGAGTGTTTCTGGCAGCAGGGTTTTTAGGTTGTATTTTACCATTTTTTTGTAACTGGAACTCTCTTTATAAAAACTTTTTCAATGTATAAAAAGGATGATTATCCTCCTTATGAAAAGAATCCTTCAGAAGAACGTAGGCCACTCTACAATGGAAGTGTTTATATATGAAAAAGAACCCATGTTGTGGGCTGAATGGGTACCCAAAGAAAGATTTAATAAAGTCCTAACTCCCAGTACCTGTAAATGTGACCTTGCTTGAAAATAGAATGCAGATATAACCAAGATAAATGAAAATACTCTAAACACTGTATAAAATGAAAATACTGAATTAGGGTGGGCCCTCATCTAATGACTAGCATCCTTATAACAGGGAAATTTGGACAAAGAGGCAGAGAGGAGGTCATGTGACCATGGAGGCAGGGACTGGAGTAATTTGTCTATGAACCAACCACCACTAGAAGTAGTAGAAGTATAGGAAGGATTCTTCCTTAAAGCTTGCCGAGGGAGCGTGGCCCTGCCCAGATTTCAGACTTCTGCACTTTAGAACTGTGAGAGAATGAACTTCTGTTGTTTGAAGCCAGTTTGTAGTAACTTGTAAGTCCTAGGAAACTAATACAGCTCCTTAACTATAAAAAAGCTATAGTACTGCTCAACTATAAGAAAAGAAAATAATGGTACATATTTGGAAACTCAGACTCCTCTATGAAAATAATGGTACATATTTAATTCAAATTACAAATGAGCAGAACATTTCATATTTCTTTTTCAAAAAACTACTGAATCTCCAAGACTTAATTCTGAAGTCTTACATTTCTTTTTCCTGTCAAAAATAACCTTTAACAGAGAAAAGGTTTCCTATGGGAAGTACAGCACAAGTGAGTCACAGCACAGTGAGGAAGAGACCACCAAGGGGGTGGGTTCAGGCACTCAGAGAAAGCAGTTGCAAATGTGGGCAAATGCAGCTCAGCTTTAGCTCCTGAACACTCAGAGCCTACACCACAGGGTGACAGCTACATGTGCCTGACATCTGGCACCCCCTTCAGGCTACAGCCCTTCTTCTCTCCCTGACAGGATGCTAGGCCGAGACTTTTCCTTTTGTTTTGGTAACTCTGAGACTGGATTCCGACAAAAGTACCTCAACTTACCAAGTCAACTAAAAATTTACTATTCAAGGAGAGTAAAAGGGGCTTGATAAATGTCTAAATACTAGAAAACATAGATGTGAAATACATGACAAGCCATTTTGATATTTTAAAATCTGCTTACTCCTGACTCTGCCACAGAATGATCAGCTTCTTACTTTAAGTCCCAGAATAAAAAGTCATTTTACAAACAAGGACCAGACTTGGTACCTAACTGCCTGCGTTCAACTCTTGGGTCTACTACCACTTACTAACAATGTAACCTTTGTAAAAGTTGCCTCACCTCAGTTTCCTCTTCTGTAAAACAGGTGTAACACTATTACCTTACCTCATAAGCTACATAACACATAGAGTAGTGCCTGGCATACAGAAAACAGTTGGTAATGTTAACTATTATTACTATGATTATTGTAATATCTTTGTTCCTACTTACCACTGGAACATCTGCCCCCACTGTATTATAACCAGTTATATATTTCTTTTCTTGCCTCATTAGACTCTAAGTCCCTTGAAAAGACAGATCTGCTGTCAATTTTTCAATCCCCTGCTCTTGTCACATAATAAAAATTTAAAGTGAAAAATTAAAAAGTAAAAAAGTTTTTTAAAAAGTTAAAAAATTTAAAAGCAAAAACTGAAGGCAAGAACCACAAATGAAGCCTTTTTTTCTTATTTTCTTGGCTTTCTCACTCTCATCCTTTTCCCTCCCCAATATCTTAATCTTGTATCTCCTCCCTCCCTCATCCTTTTCCCCTCAAATTTAAGTGCAAAAAAACTACGAAACTAAGGGCACAATAAACAGTTGCGCTCATGAGCACTCCGCCAACAGAACTTAGAAGCTGGAGCAGCAATGCTTGAGGCTCTAAGGAAATCTACTTCCTCCATTTTTCTGCTGCTATATACACACACAACCGCAGACCACTGCCAGATGCCAGATCCACTTTTACTACACAATGTGATTAGCATAACAATACTGTTACATATAGTTAAAAGTAACCCCAACTTTGCTGATGTTCTATAAAGGTGAACATCACTTACTGTATACTGAAATCACGGCCTTCTGCAGAACCTCGACCTGGATACTGTGCCAGTCGCAAGCCTAATGTCTTGAGCCGTCTCCTGCATTCCAAAAAGTCCTGGGTGTGGTAAAAGTCAGTAGAGGCTGAGAGGGGCAGTCCATCCCTCACCCGTACCACACAGGCAAAAAAGATCATGGACATGGTCCACAAGAGGAGTCATGAGGACACCTGAGGAAAGCAAGGTTACCTTGTTACTGAGGGCTATATGATAGTGCTAGAAACACCATTCGTGGAATGTCAACTCCGGGTTATTTCACCCTCACCCCAGCTATAACTACAATGTGGCTTTTATTATTTTTCCCTGCCCTCTACTGCTATATCATTCCCAGTTCTCCCTTCATTATCCTCCCTGTCTCTGCTGATTAGTAATACCCCTTTTCTTTCTCTCAATAATCTTTCCCTTTCCAGAATAAAGCCAACTAGGATGAGGAAAAAAGGAATAGAGAGGTAAGGAAACAGGATCAGAAGGATCAGAAGGCCTCAGGAACTTCAGCAGTAACAGCAGGTAGCAGGACACAGAGCAAGAGAACCCTAACAGGGTACAAAGCACCTGCCACTGAAGCAGCAGAGAAGGACTGGGATCCAGAGAACCATGCATTTCAGCTCGCCCAGGAAGGCAGGCACTACGCGGTTTAGTTGCCTTATCCTCATGTGCAGGGAAATAGAGGTGGGCAGAGGGATTCTCAGCATCTAACCTAATGCTCATGACAAGGAGAACAGAAGGCAAAAATGGAACTTAGCATGTCCTCCTCAATTCCTGCAAATGTCTTTGACAGAGCCAATCTTCAAAATAATGAGAGTCCCTACAGATGGCTAAAGGAAACCATTTAGCAAATTATATTACAGTAAGATACTAAATATTTGGCCATGATATGTGAGCACTATTAAGACACAAAAAGGAACAGGCCAGCCATGGTAGCTTATGCCTCTAAACCTGGTAGTCTGGGAGGCTAAAGTATGAGGATCCCTTGAGCCCAGGAGTTCAAGACCACACTAAGGATGAATTAGCCAGATGTCATGACGGGGACCCGTAAGCCCAGCTACTCCAGAGGCTGAGGCAGAAGAATCGCTTGAACCCAGGAGTTTGAAGTGGCACTCTCATCTAGGCAACACAGTGAGCCTCTGTCTCTAAATAAATACATACTTTTTTTAATATAAAAAAAGAAACAAAAAGAAAAAGATCTGAGTCCTCGTTGTGCCTTTGAGAAATTAGGAAAAAGGTGCCCCTGTATGGAAACAGACCTGCACCAGTTCTGCTAACTGAGCCTGACTAGGTGTTAGCTCCATCTGTTAATATCTCAAGGTACTTGTCCAGAGTATATTCTGCACATCTGTGTGTGGCAGCCCTGAAACTAGGGATTAGGGGCAGAGCCATTACAGCTCAAATGGGCCTTTCCACGCATTTACACATCCTGTTTCACAGATCCTGTTTGACAGGTCCTCTACTTGACAGGGTGTTCATAGGTATAACAACAGACCTTTCTTCCAAAGAACTCTAGGGATGCAACCTTATTCAGTATTTAAATTCTTCTTTATTCCCCAAACAGGAGTCCCCAGGATGCACACCACTCTTCACCACTGTGTCTCTGTGCCTTCTTCACCTGTGTCTCAATGTCACACCTCTCATCTCCCTAAACCCAAATCCAAATCAAAACCAGTCTCAGATTCTCTTATAACATGAAACTGACCTGGACTTGCCCAGCTAGAAGTACTTTTCTTCCTCTTTTAAATTCCTAGGAAATTGCACATGAGCCAGGCACCCACACCTGTAAACCCAGCACTTTGGAAGTCTTCATCACAATTGAAAACTTTTCTCTGGAAAAGCCCATTTTAAAAGGTTGAAAACACAAGTTAGAGATTGAGAGAAAAAAATGTGTAAACCACATATCTGATAAGGGACAAGTATCTAGAATTTATAAAGAACTCTCAAAACTCAACAGTAAGAAAAACCAAACAATCCAATTACAAAATGTGCAAAATACACAAGCAGGCATTTTGCCAAAGAGGATATACAGATGGCAAATAAGCTCATGAAAATATGTTCAACATCACTAGCCATTAAGAAAATGCAACTTAAAGCCATACTGTTACTGTACACCTATCGGAGTAGATAAAATGAAAAAAACAGTGAAAGTATCAAATACAAGCATGCAGAGAAACTGACTCTCTTATGCTTTGCTGGAAGGACTGTAAAATAGGACACTCTTGAAAACATTCTGGCAGTTCCCTTTTAATGTACAATATATCAATCACACTCCTGGCATTTATCCCACAGAAATAAAAACTTACTTCCACACAAAAACCTCTGTACAAGTGCTCATTGCACATTTAAAACAACCAAAAACTGGAAAAAAACCAAAATATCCTACAAATAATGAAGAGTTAAACAAACCACAGTACATTCATCCTATGGAATACTATTCAAGAATAATGAGGAATAAACTACCAGACTGACACAGAGAATAACTTGGATGGATCTCAAGAGTATTATCCTAATTGTAAAAAGCCATATCAAGGCTAGGTGCAGTGGATCACACCTGTAATCCTAGCACTCTAGGAGGCCAAGGCATGAGGATCGCTTGAGCTCAGGAGTTTGTGACCAGCCTGAGTAAGAGTGAGACCCCATCTCTACTAATAATAGAAAAGACTAACCAGTGTTTGTGGCAGGCACCTGTAGGCCTTGTTACCAGGAAGGCTGAGGCAAAGGCAGAGGATTACTTGAGCCTAGGAATTTGAGGCTGCTGTGAGCATTGATGACTCCATAACACTCCACCCTGGGCAATAGAGTGAGACTTTGTCTCAAAAAAAAAAAAAAAAAAAAAAAAGGCCAATATCAAAATCTTACATGCTGTATGAATCCTTTTATGTAACAGTCTCAAAATGAAAAAATTATAGGGATGGAGAACTAAAAAACTGTTGTCAGAGTTTAGGAAACTGAGAAGGAAGGGAATGAATGTGACTATGAAAGAAGAGCAAAAGAGAGAGCTGCGTGGTAATTCTATATCTTGACTGTGGTAGAGGTTACAGAAATTTACACGTGTTTAGCACATGTGTTTATACTTTTTTTTTTTTTTTTTTTTGAGATGTCTCACTTTGTCACCCCCAATAGATAGCCATGATGTCATAGTTCACAGCAATCTCAAACTCTTGGGCTCAAGCAATCCTCTTGCCTCAGCCTCCCAAGTAGCTGGGATTACAGGTGCCTACCACAATGCCCAGCTAGTTTTTTTTAGAGGTGGTGTCTCGTTCTTGCTCAGGCTGGTCTCAAACTCCTGAGCTCAAGCAATCCACCCACCTCGGCCCCTGAGAGTGCTAGGGTGTTTATATGTTTTATACCAATGTCATTTTCTTGGAGCTGATATTGTACTAG
The DNA here is from genome assembly GCA_963574355.1 of Loris lydekkerianus. Classification (NCBI taxonomy): domain Eukaryota; kingdom Metazoa; phylum Chordata; class Mammalia; order Primates; family Lorisidae; genus Loris; species Loris lydekkerianus. The sequence continues at coordinate 12,792 of CAUYPK010069512.1, read as the reverse complement.
TTATATAAAATATAACCAGCCAGGCATGGTGGCTCAAGCCTGTAATCCTAGCACTCTTGGGAGGCCCAGATGGGTGGATAGCCTGAGCTCAGGTGTTCAAGACCAGCCTAAGCAAGAGTGAGACCTCTTCTCTACTAAAAATAGAAAAACTAACCAGGCCTTGTGGTGGGCACCTATAGTCCCAAGCTACTCAGGAGTCTGAGGCAAGAGGATCGCTTGAGCCCAAGAGTTTGAGGTTGCTGTGATTTATGATGCCATGGCACTCTACCCAGGGTGACAGAGTAAGACTCTGTCTCGCCCCCCCCCCCAAGAAAAAAACACTCTGGGAGGCTGAGGCAGTGGCTTGTCTGAGCTCACAGGTTTGAGACCAACCTGAGCCAGAGTGAGACCTTATCTCTAAAAATAGCCGGGTGTTGTGGCGGAGGCCTGCAGTCCCAACTACTTGAGCAGCTGAGGCAAAAAAATCCTTTGAGCCCAAGAGTTTGAGGTTGCTATGAGCTATGACACCACAGCACTCTACCGAGGATGACAAAGTGAGGCTCTGTCTCAAAAAAAACAATAAATAAATAAATAAATAAAATAAAAATAAAGAAATGTAACCAATGGGGAAAACTAAGGGAATAATACATGTGACCTCTCTGTATTATCTTTGCAACTTCTGTGATAATTATTTTAAAATTAAAATTGAAAAAATAAAAATTTAACTTAAGGTCATCATGTACCACTCACGTAAATTATACTCATACTTCTTTTTTAAATGTCATTTTAAAATAGCTACCTTGGTTGGAAACAATTGCTCTTAGGTGCCTGAGGGCTATTTGCTTTAGCAGAAGGGAGAGAGAGAGAAAGACAGTATTTGAGGGAGTAAAGCAGTCTTAGTAAGAAGAATACATCTTAGCAGTCTTTAGCAGTCGCAGGCATTCTGCAGGCAGAAGCAGCGACAGAGTCAGAGTGAGCGGATCCGTGACAGAATGCACACTCCCAACTGCCTTCTCCTCCAGCTTTTTAGGAACACACTCCCATGGCTCTTAACACCACAGGTATAGAAACTGCCAATCACTGATGCTCTCCTGGCAAGCTCTCATATTTGTTAGGAGAGCCAAATCCCTCCCCATGCCCTTTTCACCAGGGTGTTACATTACCAAGCTATACAGGTGTTTCTTATAACTCTCACTCCTCCTTGCCATAAGCTATATGGGCTGCTACATCCACTAGCAGAACAATAATCCTATCTGCTAACTATAGTTCTGATGATTTATGCACAAATATTGAAAAGCATGTTTTATAGTTAATAATTCCATAATTACATATTTCCAACTAGACAGTACTATAATCTAAAGATTCATCAAAATAAAACTGCTCAAAGATAACTTGTATTCAATTTCAAATAGGAAAGCAGTGGTACGCATCTGGAAAATCGTGCCACAATTATAGAAAAAAATATTTATCAATTCCATAAGGACAAAGGCAACCTCAGAATACTCCCACAAAGAGACACTGGTCTGTCTTCCAGGTCTTACCAACTCCTTTTACAGGCCAGTGGACTCTGGAACTTGCCACCCTGCCTGGCACTATTAGAAAGTACTCAATAGGCCAGGTGCATTGGCTCACACCTGTAATACTAGCACTCTTGGAGGCCTAGGCAGGTGGATCGGTTGAGCTCTGAAGTTTGAGACCAGCCTGAACAAGAATGAGACACCATCTCTACTAAAAATGGAAAAATTAGCCAGGTGTGGTGGCCCACACCTATAGTCCCAACTGCTTGGGAAGCTGAGGCAAAAGGATCGCTTGAGCCCAGGAGCTTTAGGTTGCTGTGAGCTATGACACCATGGCGCTCTAGCCTGGGCAACAGTGAGACTCTGTCTCAAAAAAGTACTAATAACAAAAGAAACAAAAACAAGAAATTACTCAATAAAAACTGCTGAGCAGGGTGGTGCTTGTGGCTCAGTGGGTAGGACGCTGGCCCCATATCTGGGGGTGGCGGGTTCAAACCTGGCCCTGGCCAAACTGCAACAACAACAACAAAAAATAGCCAGGCGTTGTGGCAGGCGCCTGAAGTCCCAGGCACTCAGGAAGCTGAGGCAAGAGAATCGCCTAAGCCCAGGTGTTGGAGGTTGCTATGAGCTGTGTGATGCCATGGCACTCTACTGAGGGCAATAAAGTGAGAATCTGTATCTAAAAAAAAAAAAAAAAAAAATTGTAAGCAAATGAATGAAGGACCTGAGGGCTGTCTCATTTTTGTTCACTGGAAATAAGAGATGTAGGTTTGTAGATCCCTTACCGTAATCCTGATCTACATTTTGAACACTTTTCCACAATAAGTCTCTACTAAGAGAGAAAAAAAGTTTATACAAACAACATTTTTTAAGTAGAACACAAAGTAGTAATCAATACACAGCATCCATGTTACTAGGTTTCATAAAAATATATTTTAATCTGCCTCCCCCATTTCCTAAATCTTCCTAGCAGCATCTGTTTATAAACTGCTCATGTTATAGATTACCCCTATTTTATCAGGAAAGACTCTGTGCCTATGCTGGAGGCTACCCTTGTTCCCGTTTTTTTTTTTTGTTTGTTTGTTTTTTCTCCCCTTTTATTCTTAACCCTCAAATCCCTACCACACACAATGAGAAAAAGGGACAGAAAGAAGGAGAAAGACAAAAGGAGACAGAGAGGGATGAACAGTCCTCAAAAAAATAGGAATTTAAACAAGCAAAACAAATTTCATTTGGCACACAAATATTCAAACACAAGGGTTCACCATAAGGCATATGCTCAAACACACAATATGGAAGTCAAAATTGAGTTATGTTGCCCTTACTGAGTTCACCTTCAGCAACAGGACTTAACAATTGGTTGCCTAAGTTGTAGATCAGAGATGCTTGGGGAAGGAGGGGAAAGGAGGGTCCACTCTGGCATTTGTTAGGAACTGACAAGAGTATAGAAACTTGATAGGAACTAATACTGCATGTCAGGCACTGTGCTAGAAACTTTTATATAGATAATGTTATTAAATGTTCATAAATATCTATGAGGTAGGCATAATCCACACTGGACAGGTGGAAAAACTGTAGCTCCATGGCTCAAAGGTAAAATCAGGATTCAAATCCAGGTTTCCTTACTTGAAATATTCTAAAGTTATAATCTTTCAACCCCATCCTGCTTCTCTAAATTCAATCTTTGGGATTATGGCTACTCTACTTCCGTAAAATAATTCCTTCTAATACTAAAAACTATTCAAAGACCTGTTGCTAGAGGAAGGAGCCAGATGTCACACTTGTTACAACTGCTCCTAAACCACTTCATTACATTGAAGTCAGTTTTCCTCTGTGACCACTGGTCACCTTTTGAATATAGGCGTTGTGTTGTAAACACAAACACTTAAATCAGAGCTTTAACAACGGTGTTTAAAATGTATTTTCGAGAAAAAACTCTACTGTGTCTATTTAATTCTATCTAGCAACGTTAAACCCCTTCGTTTCCGTTTTCATTTTACTAAAATTTATCGGGATCAACTACGTATTTTCTCTGCAAAATTTAGTGAATGTTTACCCTATCCTTCGGTTCCGAGGTGTCACAAATTTCACCTTTAGTTTCCACCAACAGAAATATTCTTTTGTAACTTTGATTTCTACAAATCAAAAATTTTCCCAAGTACTTTTATACTTCTGGCTCTAGAGATTTATGTGTAAACCTATAACGGACATAAAACTTGTAATGAACATTTCACAGCTGGAATTGTTCAGAAAAGTTTGTCCAGTATATCCAGTATTAGAAATCTTAAACTATTGGCATACTAAGGGAAGTTTGCCGTTAAAACTAAACAATATTCTGACTTGAACTTAGTGAATACTTAAGGAAACTATCGCCCCTTCTTTCATGTTGGACACCCTCCATCTCTTCCCACTGAGGGGAGCCCTCGACGCCGTCTGTCAGAAGAGGATTCCAGCCAGCGCGCTCCTTGGGTGGCCCCAAGATCCGGGAAACTGCCCAGTCCCAGAAGCCCAGAAGGTCTAGGCTCGGCCCGAGGGCAGGACCGGGCGGGCTCGGGCCGCCTCCACCTCGGGGCCCGCCCTACGCCACACCCGACTCCGCCTGCTCTCAGCTAACCGGCAGCGGCATCTGCCTCCGCCCCGAATCCTCACCTTGCCCCGACGGCGGCCTTCGGAAGTCGGGGCCAACCCACCGTGCAGCCACACCACCCCGGCACCTGCCGCCTCCTCCGCTACCTAGGCGGACCTGCCCCAGGTCATAGGCAGCCGCGACGCAGGTAGATGATGGTGCGCGTGCGCGAGCCTTTAGACCCCATTCGCTGCTGCCAAGAGGCATCACCCCAACTGACCAATCCTGGAGCGCCTCTGCAGCCGGGTGGCAACCCAGTCGTGAAAGGAGCGGTTCTTAAAGGGCTGAGACCCAAAAGTACAGGGGGCGTGACTGGAGCGCGCGCCTCCTGTCTTTCTTACCACCTCTGTCTCACTGCGTGGTTTTGAGGTCGGAGCCGGTAACTCTCAAGTCCGGAGATACGAGGAGGCTATGTGGTCTAAGCTCGAGTCCTGCCGGGGTAGCGAAAGGACTGACTTCTGGAGGCGGGGAGGCTCGGCGAGACAGAGGGACACGCCCCGGGCGTGGGTTCCCCGGTCCGCGTCGCAGAGCTGGAGGCTCGAGATAGGCAAACCAAAGAGCACGGCCTACTGCCAGCCTGGATAGGGTGCCAAAGTCCGACCCCGGCGGGACATACCCCAGACTAGGAGCAGAGCCACCCCCAGGTGGATAGCTGGCTGGAGGTAGATTAGGTAGCAGAACTGGTCTATGTATTCATTCAACAGGTATTAAGCCCTGAACATCTGCTGAGTGCCAGGCACTATGGACAAAACGAGGAATTCCTTATACTAATGACTATGTCAGGAAAGAAGGCAGGGTGAGAGAATCCATCAAGCAATTAAACACATGTATAATACAAACTGCTCTTCAGTTTGTATTATAGCCCACTTTCTAGGAGAGTTAATGTTCAACGCACACAGAATTTCAGTTGGGAAGATGAAAAAATTATGGGAATGGATGGTAGTGATGTTTGCACAACAATGTGAATGTACCAAATACCATAGAACCGTACATTTAAAAATGATTGGGTGGCGCCTGTGGCTTAGTGAGTAGGGCGCCGGCCCCATATAACAAGGGTGGCGGTTTCAAACCCTGCCCTGGCCAAAACTGCAAACAAAAGAAATAGCCGGGCATTGTGGCCGGCGCTTGTAGTCCCAGCTACTCGGGAGGCTGAGGTAAGAGAATCACCTAAGCCTAAGAGCTGGAGGTTGCTGTGAGCTGTGACGCCAGCGCACTCTACCGAGGGCGACAAAGTGAGACTGTGTCTCTAAAAAACAAAAAATGATTGAAAGGCCAGGTGCAATGGCTCACACCTGTAATCCTAGCACTCTGGGAAGCCGAGGCAGGCGGATCACTTCACCTCAACAGTTCCAAACCAGCCTGAAAAAGAGTGAAACCCCGTCTCCACTAAAAAATGGAAAAAACTAGCTGGCCTAGTGGCAGGTGCCTGTAGTTCCAGCTACTCAGGAGGCTAAGACAGGAGAATCTCTTGAGCCCAAGAGTTTAAGGTCGTTGTGAGCTATGATGCCAAGGTACTCTACCTACTGCAACAGTGAGACTCTTTCTCAAAAAAAAAAAAAAAAAAAAGTATATATATATATATATACTTTTTTTTTTTTAACCTTATATGTATTTACCATAAAAAGGAAAGAAACATAGAATGTAGAGAGTAAATGAGTTGAGTGAGAGCCACCAGACCATGTAGGATCTTATGAGCCATAGTGGAAAGTTTAGGACAATGGAAATTGATCACATTTACACTTTGTAAAAAATCACTTTGCTAAAATTAAGATCAACACGGATAAGGCTTAAAGAAGCCACAGTGGGACTGGATGGGAAGCCAATGCAGTCATCTGAGCAAGAGAGAATGGAATTGCAGCATGAACTAGGATGAGGCTGAAGAGGAAGAGCATTGAGCAGGCTGCAGAGAAAAGTAGGAACAAGATCAACAGAACACAGTGATGAATTGGATGTGAATGGGATGATGAAGTAGCTTCAAGAAAGCTGCTATCCTTCAGCCTTAGATGAATGGATGTGGTGGAAGGATCCACAGATAAGGGGAACACTGGAAGAGGATCTTGATACCTATTTATATATCTCTCTCTCCCCCTCCCCCACCTCTCCACCCGGAACTGAAGCTGGGATATCCTTCTCCTCACAAGTCCTTCTGCTATTCTTTGAATTCCTGTCACTGTTCTTGGCCCTTCAGAAACTTCCAGTTCACTTGTCCCTATACTTTGTTCTATTTATCAGCTCCCTCCAGTCTTCATTTCCTTCCCCATCAGCTGAGAGTCCAGGGTTCATCACTTCCATTACAATCTTCCCGATATGCTTACATCCAGTGCACAGTTATCCATCTGTCACATGACTGGCAGCACTCCAAACCTGGTATAATCCAAACTTCTGTCTTCTCTGAATCTCCTCCTAGGCTGTAAAGGTTACTGGATGAAATCTCACAACCACATAGATCATGATATGTAGACTGCCAACCTCAACTAGGTCCTCAACACCATTCAGCAGCCCTGTTTGCCAAGATCTCTCCAGTTCTCCTCCAAAATCAACTTCCAAATTTCTTGTTCTCCCCAGATCTCCCACTCTTCAACCCCCTTGCTCTCCCAAGTGACTCCTTCACTGAAGAAAAAACCGCCATCAAAATCATGCCCTCAGCTTCTGACAACTCCTCTCACTCCTGTCCCTCCAGCTATCATTTCTTTCTCTTTTCCTCTTTACAACCAAACCTCATGGAAAAAATAGTTTGTTTGAACACTCTGTTGCTTCTTCTTTTCCACCATTTCTCAGTCCACTGAAATTCTGATTTCTGTTTTACTACATCACTGAAACTGCCCTCACCAAGGACATCAAAGACCTAGTCTTTATCTTTCTTGACCTTTTAACAGCATTTATCATTGCTGTCCTGGTTTCTCAATTACTTTAAAAAAAATTCCATGACTCCAACTCTCCTAGTTTTCCTCTTCCTGTATCTCTTGTCTCTTTCTCCCCTCAGTCTCCTTTGCAGCTTCTTTTCTCTACCATGAGAGAAAGCCATCACACTCTCCTTAGGCAGACTTATCCACTACATGGTTCCAATCAGTTGCCACAGTGATGTTTCTCAAAGCTGTATCTCTAGCCTATCCCTTGTGCCTGAGTTTCAGACCCAAATAGCCTTCTATGAACTTTAACATCTCCATCTGTCATCACCTCAAACTGTGCATTTCCACGACTGAATGTATCACCCTCATGTCCAGTCCAGCTTCCCTACCCATTCAATCACTATGACCTGTCAAATCTACTTCTTTTTTTTAGAGCATAATCTTTTTTCTTTAATTTTATTTTATTTATTTTTATTGTTTGGGATTCATTGAGGGTAAAAAGAATTAGGTTACAGTTATTACAATTGTTAAAGTCCTTCTTATAATTGTGTCCCACCCCCAAGAGGTGTGCCATACACCGTGACCCCCTCATTCTTCTTCCTTTCCTCTTCCCACTTGCTCATTTCCCTATCCCCCACTTGTATTAGCTCATCTACTGCCTTCATATTAGAATTAAGTACATTGGATTCTTGCTTCTCCATTCTTGTGATGCTTTACTAAGAAGAATGTGTTCATCTCCATCCAGGTAAAGTTTCCATCCTTTTTAGTGGCTGAATAGTATTCCATGGTATACATACACCACAGCTTGTTAATCCATTCCTGTTTCCACATTTTGGCGATTGTAAATTGAGCTGCAATAACCAGTCTAGTCAAATGTCCTTATGATAAAATGATGTTTTTTCTTCTGGGTAGATGCCTAGTAATGGGATTGCAGAAACTAATAGGAAGGCTAATTTGAGTTCTTTGAGGATTCTCCATACTTCCTTCTAAAAAGGCAAATCTACTTCTAATGTTTTTACAATACACACACTTTTTTTCACTGCTCCCACTGTATCTAGGCTGCATGCCTATAGTAGCTTTCTCACTGTTCATTTCCCTTTTCAGCTACCTTCTCTTCCACCATTTTACAGCCAGGAAAACTCTAAAATGCAACTGATTTCATGCTGCTTAAAACCATCCAGGGCTCCCATTGCTCCTTGGAGTGAGTCCAGAATCTGGACACCTGTCACCTGCTTAGCCTCCACTTCTTCTCTATATGGAGATATCTCTTCTCCTAAATGGTTTACTTTGTACGTGGGACCTGTTTGGTCCCTTGCATCTGTCCCATCTTAACACCATTTCATTGCCCTTCCTCACTTGTCTAAACAGGAACCGGGCTGGATATAAGACTAAGGAAGACCCACATCCTGCTCCTGAGGTTTCCTTTTCTCTTCATCCTGTTTTCAACGGAATTTTCCTGGGGAGGGAGCCCAATGTGAGGTTAACAGTGTAGGCTTGGAAACCAGAAAACCCTAAGTCCTGCCCCAGCTTAGGCATAACTACCCCCACTTCTCTCAATAGGTTTACCCTTCTGTGCAAGGGAATGAAAAATGCCCTTCACAGGGTTGAATAAAGGGATTGTGGAGAGAAAGCCCAGCAAAGTAGACAAGCTTGGTCTGGACCAGGGCTACCAGTTGGGGAAATTAATCTCTAGGAGGCTCCCCAAATCTCCCCCCTAAACTAAGTGGCTGCTGCTCATCCTGTGCTTTAGGGAAAACAAGCTGTATTACCATATCAACCACAGATGGGCTAGAAGCCTACAACCACTTCAGAGTTTTAACAGTTCAGGAGTTACTATGTGACCCAGGAGGATGTGGCCAGCTTCCCCCTTGCATTTTGCCGAAAACCACCCTTGCAGTATAGTGCATAGGCAGTATGGGGTACTCGTGAAGAGTGAAGTTTCTAAAGCTAGACTGTGTTCAAATACTGGCTTTGCTCTTGGTAGCTGTGGACCTTGGGCAAGTTACTTAACCTGTTTTCTCATCTGTAAAATGGGCAAAATACTAGTGCTTTTTAGGATTGCAAACCTAATAAGGATTATTATTGCCCAAAGGAAATCTAGCCACAGATTCAAGTTTCTCCCTCAGCAAAGTGTAAAGCACTGTTTTCCTAGCACTTCAGAAGGCAATGCTCAGGGTTCAACCTCCAGATGTAGGCCTAGTGGCACCAGAATGATGTCAAAAGAGCTGTGGACTTGGAGCCATATATGTGGTTCCCGGCATGATTCCTACGGGACCCTGGGCAAGCTTCCCGTGCAGCAGTATACACATTCTAAAATTCAAGGAGGTGACGCTGGACAAGGTCAGTAGTAGACCCGGTCCCGACTCCGCAGTCTAACTGCGCAGGCGCAAAGGATTCATACAGTGCCCCGGCGCCCTGGGGGCCGGACTTGAGGAAGTCGCCGAGCGCCATTCTTGCGGGTCCAATCACAAGGGACGATCCCTCCCGTTTCCCGCCCTGTAGGCAGGAAAATCCAATGAACGTCTAGAGCATAGGCCCTACCTACTGTGGGAGCCTGCTGCGGCAGTGTTGTGTATTGGTCCTGTTTCTGGCTCGGATTTAGGCGAGTGGTACGTGGTCCACGGTTTCTGAAGCAGGTTTCCGATTGGGCTCCCCGAGATGTCTGTGGCCTTCGTACCGGACTGGCTGAGGGGCAAGGCGGAAGTCAATCAGGAGACTATCCAGCGGGTAAGCGCCAACGCGGGCAGAGATCTTGAGGAGCTGCGGAGTGCGTAAGCTTGCTGGAGTGAGCAGCATCCCTGCTGAGACTTGTAGTCTGCGAAGGGTGTTGACCGGCTGGTATGGAGTGAGATGGAAACGAAGTCAGCCAAGGAACTGGGGCAGGACAGTCCGGCGTGGGGCATGCAGCCCTGCCCGCCGTCCTAAATGTCGTACTGCATTGACCTTTTCTTTAATTTTTCAGCTCTTGGAGGAGAATGACCAGCTGATCCGCTGTATTGTGGAGTATCAGAACAAGGGCCGGGCGAACGAGTGCGTCCAGTAAGTGCCCCTTTCTGCCCCTGCCCCTTGGCGGGGAAGCCAGAGTGCCGATGCAGCAGCTGTCCTGAACTAGTAGTCTTGCATGGATTGCAATTGACTCTTACTATACTGTTGAGGAGAGGGAGGCTCAAGCTCAAAGGGGTTATTTATCTGCCCAAGACTATACAGTCAGTACATTTTGAAGCCTAGAGTCAGACGTGGTTTCCTTTCAAAACTTGACTTATTTTCACTGCAAAACCTCCTTTATGTGAAGCCATGACAGCTGATGACAACAGAAACGGTGAGAAGAGTGCACAGAAAATTAGGCTCAGGAGATAAGAGCCATATGCCTTTCCTCATTGTGGGTCCCTACCTCATCCTTTTTCTGTTAAGTGAGGGGGGTCATTTGAAGGCTAAGCTCCTTTCCATTTCTAACTTGCTGTCAGTCAGAATGACACAAAGATGAATAGATTTCCAAGTGCAGCAAAGGTAAATTCTGTGTAATAATTTAATGTGCTCTCTAATCACATACCAAAATGAAAGAAAATAGAGTCTGAGCATCTTTTCCAAATCCAGTCCAGGAATTATACCCCATTTCTTACAGAAAAATATAAATTTCATTGTTCCTGAAGAAATGTTTAAGAACTCCTACCCCTAACATTGGTAAATTTGTACACACACTTAATAATAAGCTATTTGAATTATAAAATAGATTAATTATATAATAGGTATATAAATAGATTAATTATAAAATAGATAAATTATAAAGTAGAACTTCTGTAAGTCGACCATCCAAAGGACTGTGACTAGCTGGTCAACATAATGGAATTGGTCAACATAAAGAACTTGGCCTTTTGTACTGATACATACATGTGGTCCGTGGCCAGTCTATGAAAATTAGGTCAGCTTAAAGGTGGTGGTCAATGTAGGGAGATGGTCAACTATGGAGGTTCTTAATGTATACAAATTAGAAATAAAAGAATGAAAAAAAAAAAAAGAACTCCTACCCCATAGAAAAATCAGCTATAGTCCCTCACTGATTACCCCAGTGGAATAGTAGAGATACCCATTTTGGTAAAAGTCTTTACTTTTGACTCTAACATTTGATTAATTTGCTTTTTTACAGTTTATTTTTTACAGCAAAACTTTCTGATTTTTCCATATGAAAAATGGTTGCAAAATTTTCTGTTTGGTGTAATGATTCTCAACCCAGGGATAGTTACTAAAAGATAGTTACTAAAAGCTCGTAGTGTGCTTTTTCACATTATGCATGTCATGTTTCCTGGCCACTGATCTGCTTTGCTTCATGGGTGGGGAGCACTACTCCTTGATTGAGAATCACAGCTGTAGAAAGCTCATACATTGATCGGGAAGTATCTTGTCCCTTCTTTGAAGTTTGTTCAAAAGGTATTTTATAAGTACAGTTGGCCCTCTATAACTGAAGGTTCTGTCTGCACAGATTTAATCAACAGCAAGTAAAAAATATTTGGGGGGGCTCGGCGCCTGTGGCTCAAGCGGGTAAGGGGCCAGCCACATACACCTGAGCTGACGGGTTGGAATCCAACCCGGGCACACCAAACAACAATGATGGCTGCAACCAAAAAAATAGCAGGGCATTGAGGTGGGCACCTGTAATCCCAGCTACTTGGGAGGCGGAGGCAGGAAACTCGCTTGAGCCAAGAGTTGGAGGTTGCTGTGAGCTGTGATGCAACAGCACTCTACCCAGGGTGATAGCTTGAAGTATTTTGGGGAAAAAATAATAAAAAAGAATGGTACAACCATAAAAGCTAATACAAATGAAACAATGGGCTGGGTGCATTGGTTCACACCTGTATCAAAGCACTCTGGGAGGCCAAGGCAGTGGGTCACTTGAGCTGATGCATTCAGGACCAGCCTGAGGTAGAGTGAGACCCGGTCTCTAAAAAATAGAGCATGAAGAATCATATTATAACAAAGATATTTGTACCAGAATGTTTATTGCAGTCCAATTCATAATTGCTAAGTCATAGAAAAAGCCCAAGTGCCCATCGATCCATGAATGGATTAATAAATTGTGGTATATGTACACCATGGAATATTATGCCTCCTTAAAGAAAGATGGAGAATTTACTCTTTTATGTTTACATGGATGGAGCTGGAACACATTCTTCTTAGTAAAGTATCTCAAGAATGGAAGAAAAAGTATCCAATGAACTCAGCCCTACTATGAAACTAATTTATGGCTTTCATATGAAAGCTATAACCCAGTTATAACCTAAGAATATGGGGACAGAGGAGAGGGACAGAGGGGAGGGGGAGGATGGGCAGAGGGAGGGTGATTGGTGGGATCATACCTGTGGTGCATCTTACAAGGGTACATGTGAAACTTACTAAATGTAGAATATAAATGTCTTAACACAATAACTAAGAAAATGCCAGGAAGGGCTATGTTAACCAGTGTGATGAAAATATGTCAAATGGTATATAAAACCGGTGTATGGTGCCCCATGATTGCGTTAAGGTACACAGCTATGATTTAATAATAATAAAAAAAATTAAAATAAATAAAAATAAAAAGTAGAGCTTAGGAGGCTGAGGCAAGATCACTTGAGCCCAGGAGTTTGAGGTTGCTGTGAGCTGTGATGCTAAGGCACTCTGCCAAGAGTGACGAAGTGAAACTCTGTCGGTGTCGCCGCGCCGCCGACCAGCAGAGACGAGGACACCAACGAAGGCTTCACAAGACTTTATTGCAGGAGAGCTCGGAGCACAGCATTCTTTTCCTCCCGGGTGATTCTTCTTCTCCCCTTTGTCCTCCCCAGCACCA
>CAUYPK010069511.1:0-19616 GCA_963574355.1 Loris lydekkerianus | reverse complement strand
CATTAGTGCAATTGCCTGTACCCATTCTAAGATGCACCATAGATGTGGCCCCACCCATTACCCTCCCTCCACCAAAACCTCCCCCCTCCCTTCCCCTTCCTGATACTTTAATCACCTTAAACTAATTACCTTTAAATTCAGCTTAAATTAATCTTTAATGTAATCACATCGTCACAGCTTATTTGCCATAACATATACAGATTCCAAGGATTAGGATCTGGATATCTTTGGGGACCCTTATTGAGCCTACAACATGCTGCCTAACCCAGTTTGGAATGGAGAGAAAGAGAATGTCAGAAATACCTTCTGAAGGAACCCAGCCATGAAGGTGAGCTAGGAGTTTCCCTGGCAGAGAATCAGGGAAGAGCACCCCAACTGGGAAGCACTCAGGATGGACAGAGTGACAGTAGATCAGCCAGGGCTAGGGTGTTCTGAGATTATCAACATGCAGTTTCCCGATCATGAGCTAAAATATCATCAAATTATTTTTTCTTTAATTTCTCTGTTTTAAACTAAGATTTACTTTCATTTAACTTTAGAGACTTCAAGGAAATCTTTGAGCAAGCACCGCCTTCCTGTGTAGAGGTTTTGCAAGTCTGCCTTTCAGCATGGTGGTTCCTCCTTTTCTTGGTACCTGGGAGGGGAAGGGCTGCTTGGCTGGGATTATAGAGGTTGCAGATTTAGCCCATTCTGGACTGTGGCCCCCAAACATGCTCTGCTCAGACCTACAGTTTTTTGTTTTTTTTTTAAACCTAGAATAGGGCGGGGCATGGTGGCTCACACCTGTAATCCTATTACTCTGGGAGGCCGAGGCTGGTGGATTACCTGAGCTCTCATGGGTTTGTGACAGTCTGAGCGAGAGTGAGACCCCATCTCTAAAAGTAGCCAGGCGTTGTGGCAGGCACTTGTGGTTCCAGCTACTAGGGAGGCTGAGGCAAGAGGATCGCTTGAACCCAAGAGTTTGAGGTTGCTGTGAGCTATGTTACCATAGCACTCTACCAAGGTGAGACTTTGTTTCAAAAACAAACAAAAAACCTAGAATAAGTTGAAGAGTTTAAAAAATAGGGAAATTGATAATGAGCTAACGTATCATCAGATTATTTTAGAAAAGTCTAAATTTCTAGCAATCTCCAGCTGACATTGTTGCTGGCACTGAAATGTGAGCATTCGAGTGTGAGAGATTCCCCCAGTCTCTGGGGCTCAGACTCTGTAACAGAGTGCTGTGGTTTTCCGGTGAGTAGAGAAATAAAAAAGTGGGGACTGAAAGTCTGAGTGGGCCATGCTTCTCACCGAGGCCTGCTTCACTTGTCCCTTTATCTGCTGTCCCCTAGTCCAGACTTCAGAGCTGGAGACAACTGATTTACATTTCCAGAGCTCCTAGCTTTCCCTCTTTTCACTTTTCTCTTTCTTACTCAAACCCTAGCAAGGGCAGAACAACTAAATGGAAACAAAATGTTTACAACAGCTATGGCCTCTGGCTCTTGACTTTGTTTCCTGGGAAAAATGTCCTGTTCTGACAATTTGAGGAGCAGCTGGGAGAGAGAGAGCGAGCCTTGCCCCCTGCAGGACTGCAGGCAGCCAGCCAGCACCCTCATGCACACTTAGTAAGAACCCAAAGGAGCCTGATGTTACTGCCTCAACACTCTAGCACAGCTCCTTCCTACTTGGCAAATGGGATCTTACTGGAATATGCTTTTATAACCTCTGTTTTCCACCTGGCCATATATTATAAACATATTTTAGGTTTTATTGAATATTTTCCTATGTTAGCACTTCTAAAGATTTTTTATGGAGGTGAAATTCACATATTTTTAAAATCAACAACGTTGAGCAACTACCAGCCACTATCTGCTTCCAAAGTATTTTCTTTACCCTCAAAGAAAACTCTATACCCATGAACCAGTTGTTCCCAATTTCTTCCTTCCCCCAAACTCTGTCAACCCCCAATCGTGTTCTGTCTCTGTGGATTTTCTTATTCTGGATATTTCACAGAAATGGACTTGTACAGCATGTGACTTTTTGTGTGTGGCTCTTTCACTTGCCATGATGTTTTTGAGGTTTATGTACATCATAATATGTATTAGCATTTTTTACTTGAGTAATATACTCCTTTGCACATATATATAGATATACACACACAGGCTATCCATAAAGTTCATGTGAAATTTAAATAGTGTGCAATTTTAAATTGCAGACGAACTTTATGGACACATTGTATATGTACCACAATTTGTTTATCCATTCATTTTCTGTATAATATTCTGTGGTATACATATACCACAATTTATTAATCCATTCGTGGATCAATGGGCACTTGGGCTTTTTCCATGACTTAGAAATTACGAATTTGGCTCCATTCATTTTCTGATGAACCTGTGGACTGTTTTCCCCTTTTAGCTGTTGTGAATAGTGCTATTATGAACATTTGTGAATATGTGTTTGAGTCTGAGTACATATACCTATGAGGAGAATTGTGGAACCATATGAAAATTCTAGGTTTAATTTTTTGAGGGGCCACCAAACTGCCTTCCCTGGTTGCTATATCCTTTTACATTCCTACTTCCCATGAACAAAGTTTCCAACTATTCTACCAGCCCACCAATGCTTGTTAGTTTTCTTTTCTGTTTTTTGAAATTATAGCGATCCTGATGTGTATTAAGTGGCACTTTATTATGGTTTTATTTACATTTCCCTAATGTATGTCATTTCTAATGGCTGCATAGTATTCCCTTGATGTCGTGTAGTTTACTTAATCAATTTTCCAGTGGCAAATATGTCCCCTACCCCCATCTTTTGGTAGCTGTGAACGTACACCATGTGGCATGTACCCTCCTGTTCTCAGATGAGAGCCTGAACTGTGGGGTCACACAAGTGAGCTTAGGATGTGGCATCTCCACTCATAGTGCAGGAAATTCACCACTTAACCCATAAACCTCAGGTTCCTCATTGGTCAAACAAGAATAAATAACAGACCTGCCTCACAGCAAAACCTTTAACATAGAGGCTCCTATGTTGCACCTCATAGGTGCTGGATGCTTTCTTCACCTTTGTTTACATCTTAGATTTCTCCCTTAAAGTCTTAGAGGTGATACTGCTGGGTTAGTAGAAATTATGCACACATTCTAAGGCCTTTGACATACATTGTCAAGTTGCCTTTTCCAAGTCCTAATTTAAACACGACCCCCTGCCCGGTGTTTCTCAGCGTTTGTTTTTAGCACCTTCAACACTGAGGATTGTCACGAGAAAACCATTGCTAACATCTCACTGTAGTTTTAGATTTGCATTTCTTCAACTGCTTGTGAGGTTAAATATTATTTTAGGCATTTATCTATCTCTTTTGTGAATTGCCTTTTCATTTCCTATGCCAGTTTTTCTATTGGGATGGTAAATATGTCTAAATTTCTATAAGAGCTCTTTATGCAAGGAAATTAACCTAAACTTGTTTATCATTTAGTTAAAAAATTGTTCTAGTTTGTCACTTGATTTCAATTTCACATAGCTACATGGCATGGTTCACCACTATAGGAGCTGTGAAGATCCTGGCGTTTCTCAGAGGGATTGGACAGACAATTGAGCAAGTCATTTACTTTCTCTGGGCCTCAGTTTTCCCATCTTGAAATGTGGGAGTTGGGTTAGAAAATGGCAGTTTATTTTCAGATTTAACATTTCATTATTTTATAAAAACATTGTGTACATTCAGAATATAGTATTCCTTTTATTTATACTTATTTATTTATGAGACATGGTCTCACTATGTTGCCCAGGTAGGAGTGCAGCAGTGTGATCATAGCTCACTGCAGCCTTAAATTCCTATGCTCAGCTGATTATCCTACTTTAGCCTCCTAAGTAACTAGGACTGTAGGCATTCACCACAACACCTGGCTAATTTTCCTGATTTTTTTTTTTTTTTTAGAGATGAGGGTCTTTTTTTGTTTGTTTGTTTGTTTATGTTTGAGATGGAGTCGCATTTAGTCACCCTTGGTAGAGTGCTATGGCGTCATAGCTCACAGCAACCTCAAACTCTTGGGCTCAAGTGATCCCAAGTAGCTGGGACTTCAGGTGCTTGCCACACCTGGCTATTTTTAGAGACTGGGTCTCACTCTTGCTCAGACTTGTCTCCAACTCTGAAGTCAAGCAATCCACCTGCCTCGGCATCCCAGAGTGCCAGGATTACAGGTGTGAGCCACTTCGCTTGGCCTGAGATGAGGGTCTTGATATGTTGCCCAGGCTTGTCTCAAGCTCCTGGCCTCAAACAATCTTCCCACCTCATCCTCCTAAGTCTCTAAGATTACAGGTGTAATCCTAGACAGAGTCTCACTATGTCACACTTGGTAGAGTTCTGTGGCATCACAGCTTACAGCAACCTCTATCTCTTGGGCTTAAGTGATTCTCATGCTTCAGCCTCCCAAGTAGCTGGGACTACAAGCACCCGCCACAATGCCCGACTATTTTTTTGTTGTTGTTGCAGTTGTCCTTGTTGTTTAGCAGGCCCCGGCCGGGTTTGAATCCACCAACTCTGCTGTATGTGGCTGGTGTCCCAACCACTGAGTTATGGGCATGGAGCCAATTTTTTGTAGAAATGGAGTCTTATTCTTGCTCAAGCTGGTTTTGGACTCATGGCCTCAAGTGTTCCTCCCACCTCAGCCTCCCAAAGTGCTGGAATTCCAGCTGCCTTGTGCTGGGCCTGGTGGTTTTATATTTAAAGATGGTGCCCCAAAAAGTATACACATTTTAAGAAAGGAAAAAACAAAAAAACTACATTAAAATTGCAATACTCAATATATACCAATAATAAAAGATGTATTCAAGTCATGTTTGACTTTGAAGTTACAAAAGGTGCTCAAACTAAATCTGTAAAGTGATACATACTACATAGATAACATCTCTTATAATGTGTATACATTTATTTGGCACCGTAGTATATACATTATATATGTATTCTGTATAAAATAACAATCAGGTTACAAAAATTAAAAGCCTCATATATATTCTGTTTGTGTTGTACTAGATAAGTAATTTTTAAAGGAATTTTTACTTTTGCATTGTTGATGCTCCTGTGAATTACAGCTCTTTTCCTTGTTAAACAGGTCTTTGATTCACTGAATACTACCTATGCTAACTTTAAGAGCAACTTTGTGAAGAGGCTGTCCGCTGAGGGGCCTGTTGCCAGTAGCCCCATCACCGCAAGATGGCAGCAAAGTCAAACCAGGGATTTGTCAGCCTGTTCCTTTGGAGAGGAGCATTCAACCACGGACTTCCCAGAATCTTCTGGGTCAGTGCTGAAGATTACCTCTGAGAAAGACACCTTGACTCTAGGTGAGGTGACAGAAATGCCACAGCCCAGTTTTGGCATGTTAATAAAGAATATATACCTAAGGGAATCTTTGTTTTAGAACTATCAGTGTTAGTCAAGTGCTTTTCTCTTTTTCTCCCTTTAAATGAGAAATTTCCAAAGAGTGTGTGTGTGTGTGTGTGTGTGTGTGTGTGTTTGTTGGGGGGATGAAATAAAAACAAAAGAAAGAATGAGTTAACAAAGCCCCTACTTTAGACAAATTAAGTTTAAGAGAGTTTAATTGAGCGAAGATTAGTTCATCTGGCAACTGTCGGAACTAGAAAAGGCTCAGAGAGCTCCACAATGTGGGGACAGGCAGCATTTAGGAACAGAAAAGGAAAGTGAGGCAGGAAATCTGGATTACAGTTTAGTGTTGGCTTTGTTTGGACATGATCAGATGGGTTGGCCACTTGTGATTGACTGAAGCTCAGCTTCTGTGATTGGCTGAGACTCATCTGTTTGCCACACCCATATATTCCAAGTTAGGCTTTCAGTCAGTTTATGTACTAAGTTAGGTTGCAGTTCATGATCATGAGGGGTCAACGTACGGCGGCTTCCTCAGGCCAACTTGAGCTCAGGATGTGGTGCATATTTATTTTTATTTTATTTTATTTGTTTTTGAAGCAGAGTCTCACAATATCACACTTGGTAGAGTGCTGTGGCATCACTGCTCACAGCAACCTCAAACTCTTTGGCTTAAGCGATTCTCTTGCCTCTGCCTCCCAAGTAGCTAGGACTATAGGTGCCTGGCATAATGCCCGGCTATTTTTTTTGGTTGTTGTTGTTGTTTAGCAGGCCTGGGTTGGGTTTGAACCCACCTGCCCCTGTGCATGTGGCTGGCACCCTAACCACTGAGCTACGGGTGCTGAGCCAGGATGTGGTGCATTTTAAATATGTTTTTGAGACTTGCATTGGCAAATGATTACTTTTGTAAAGATTGTAGGTATGAGTATGTGTATGTATACATATACATGAGGTCTGACAAATTTGTAAACTCATCCTAGAAAAAGTGCCACATACCTCATTGCTAAATATCTCTACAATCACCTTCAAAGTGCTCCCTTTGGGAAGCTATGCACTGATGCCAGCACCTAGTCCATCCTTCAGAGCAATTTTGGAACTCTTTTTCTGGAATGGCTATCAGATCTGTTGTCACATGAGGTATGACAGTTAAGTTTGCTTCTTCATCCTAGAAAAAAATGCTTTGAATGGTGGACTAGGCACTGGCATCCGTGCGTAGCTTCCCACCAGGAGGACTTGGAAGGTGACTGCAGTGATATTCAGCAATGAGGTCTGTATCACTTTTTCTAGGATAGGTTTGTGAACTTAATTGTCTGACCTCATATGTATGTGAAATAGAAGGAAAAGTTGAAAGCAGGAGAGGATGAGAAGAAGGAAAAGTAAAAGGAAGGGAAAAGAGACAGGAAGAGATGGAGGGAGGAATGGAAAAGAGCACCACAGCCCTGCTGTGATGAGTATGGTTCCTGATCAACCTTAAGCTCTTTTTCTGAAATATGTAATTCTCATTTGGGCAGAGCTATTTCTATTCCCATCCTTCAGAAGCAAAAATTGCAGCTGTCATCTGGTGATTTAATTCCTCTTCTTCCCTTGTAAGAACTAGGCAATGTGATTCTTTGACCATCAGCATGCTTTCTGAGTTAGGCAAACATTAGCAGCAGTGCCAACTCCTCTTAGTGATTAGACACGTGAGGCATTGCAGTCCTGCAATTTGAAAGGGAGACCAAATCTTTTTAAATCAAGGAAATTCCCGTGTAAGAACAAATCTCAATACTGAAAGCAGCTAACTGAAGCAGCAAGAGATACAGGTTAGCAGAAAGAGCACTGTGATGACTATTTTCTAAAATAAGTCTTTTGTAATCCTATGGTAATTCAGGGGTAGTTTTTGTTGCAGTTTGGCCAGGGCTGGGTTCGAACCTGCCACCCTCGGTATGTGGGGCCAGCGCCCTACTCACTTAGCCACAGGTGCTACCCTGAGGGGCAGTTTTGATGATGACAGTTTAAGAAGAATTTCTAGCTAAGATTAGGAACTCCTTTTTCATTCTAGGCCCTACACTTATTGATTTTTTAAAAATAGAGCATTACACAAGAAATTCAGAATTCCAAGAGACAGATATTAGTCAAAAGATTTCACAAGAATGTCTATTTTATTTTATACTTAAGTTAATGCCAGGCATTAATCAGCTACATTGGTTTCTGAGTGCTTGCTGGTGGGGTTTCTTTCCTTTTGTTTCAGAAAAGCAGACATGGAAGATCCTCCCATTTCAGAAGGCACATGCAAAGAAAGGTTCATTTGCAGTCCTGCTCTGTCCCTGCTTCCTTAGGTGGTGGAGCTGACCTCTTTGTTTATAACTGGGATGATTGTCAGTACTAGCATCCAATTGCAGCTTTTTCTGCCTCATTTGAGGTTCTGAGAGCCAGCCCTTTCTTGTACATATAGCATAAGAAAGCAAGGATAACTAGTTTCTGAGGACAAAGAGAAAGATCTAAAACTTTGGGGAACACTTCACATCTTCATTCTCCATCTCCTAAAATGTAACATTTTTCTCTTAAGATTTTGAATATCCTAGGACTTGAGATGCCAAACTCCAGGAACATTAATGATAGTTTATCAAGCCCATGGTTGTCCAAATGAAGACGGGATTATCACATGGCAAAAGGCCAAGATTTTATAATGGTCTCTTGGCTCCTGTGATGAACAAGTGATATGGCAGATATTTAGTTTTAGAGGATGACTTGACAGGTTTCCAGTATACTTAAAAGTCTGGTCAAGTCTCAGACCTGTAATCCTAGCATTTAGGGAGGCTGAGGAGGGTGGATCACTTGAGCTCACGAGTTCAAGACCAGCTTGAGCCAGAGCAAGACCCAAATATCTCTTAAAAAAAAAAAAAATAGCTGGGCATTGTAGTGAGCATCTGTAGTAAGGAGGCTGAACTAAGAGGATCACTTGAGCCCAAGAGTGTGAGGTTGCTGTGAGCTATGATTGATTCCACGGCACTCTACCAAGAGTGACAAAGTGAGACAGAGAGCGACAACAACAACACCAAAAAAAGTCTGGTCAAGGGCTTTCTCACTCTTGAGAGGAAAATAGAAATGAATAACATTGATGCAAATAATACTAAATCTTCTATTATTTTAATTTAGAAAGTATTTCTCTAATGCCTTCCCAAACTATCTTTACAACATGTTTCTAAAATGGGAAAGGGGATAGCCGAAGAGATTTGCTCATGATCATGTAGTGAATGTGAGCACATGAGTGAGTGTGCTTGGCAAAGCCAGTACCCTGTAGTTATTTCCTGGCAGGATGCTCATAGCGTCAGCACATCAGGTACTTGCTGCACCATCACTTTAAACTATTCAGCTGTTTCTCTCCATTCTTCAAATGTGCAAATCTGTTCTTTCCATACAGAGGTGAAGCATTGTCACTGCTGCTGCTTCAGTTGAAGTCCGGTCTTTAATCTTGGCATTTCCTTCCCACCGTTGAGGCCACTGAGTCTGTTTCTCATTGAGTGAGAAACTTGAAAACCCAGTGCTCTGGATAAGACTTTGACCCTGCATGGATTTTGGAGAGGCCAGAGCCTGGGCCTTCATATTCTATTCTACTGTGAAAGACGCCAAGGCCAGACCTCCAATCGAAGTGAGTATCTTGCTTTGAAAACCAAATTCAAAGGTCCATGTCATTCTTGTAGGATCCTTCCAAGAACCACTGAAGACTCCCATGAAGGGAAGTTCTGAAACCATCAACTCTGCTCCCCGTTTTTGCGAGACAACTTGTGCAATCAACAGAGGCTGGAAGGAAAATGTTTCCTCAAAAGGACAGGTAGGTAAAACACAAAAGATCCCATTTCTAGAGAAGCTCAGATAACTAAGTCCAAACTTGAGGAAAGAGCTGCTTTGCTGCTCTTACAAATCGATAAGAAAATGACGGATTTCTCATAGAAAAAATGAGTGAATGAAGAACATGAATAGAGCCACTCTGTAAAAGAAAGAAAATATCCTCCCAATATGTGAGAAAGGACCATTCAAAAAAAGGAAAAGAGAGTAACTGTCAAAAAGGCAAAGATTAAATATATAATAAAATTATACTTAACCATGAAATGCTTCCTCTCAGCCATAGGAGCTCTTGCTGTGGCCATTCCTAACTATTTGGCGATGTGGTCTGCCCTCCGGATCACTAAAGAACCTGGGCAGAGGATAATGGGAGCTGTTTTGCTGCACAGTGCAGAGTGTTTGTTGTCATGACTTGAGAGTGGTAAAGATACAAAGTGAGGCCTTCACCTTTACAGTAAACGTGTGTGGTCTTTGTGTGGTTTTCAGGACCATCTGCAGGGTGTGTCCACAATGAGAGTCTGCATAGCTGGGGACACTTCAGAATTCAAGTGAGCTCTCCGCTCAGTAGCTAATTAAAGTGATAAGTAGATCTCACTTAGGAAAGAGCACCCTGGGACCACTGAGCTGAAGCGTGCACTCGACCATGCTCTGCTCAGCTTTGTGCTAACCATGAGATTCTGAAGAAGTGACTTTGTGAAGAGCTACTGGCCAACAGGCCATTTTAGGAATTATTCTAGTGGGGGGGGGGGCTTGTACTCCTCTGGGGGCATTTGACAATGTCTAAGGATGTTGTGTGTGTGTGTTTTTTTTAAATTTTTATGCATAGAAAATACAGGGTTAATAACAGCCAGTATTTACTTCGCACTTTTTATATGCAATGTCATGACAGTCATGGTAAGCAGTATTCATAACCATTTTATTCCAAGAAAAAAACCTGAAGCTCAGACAATGTGTGTTAACAGAGCATTGCTGAAGCTGGAATTAGAATTCCAGGCTATCAACTCCAAAGTCTGCTCTGAACCATCGTACATGTATTATACTATCTCTCAAACATATCTTTTCAAATCCTCGTTTCCTAAAACAAAAAACCTAAATGGTTACATCATTTGTAGATAAAGACCTTTATTTACTTACCACATTTTAACTATTTTCTATAAAGTTTTTTGTCTAAAGGAGACTGGCGGCATTACTATTTATGGTTATACTGCTAATTAACTTTCAACTATTTGTATAGCACATTAGAAATAACACTGCACACACATAAAAGGATGTTGTTTTTGATGGTGACAACCCAGGGGGAAGACATCTAGTGGGTAAAGGCCAGGGACACTGCTAAACATGCCAAAACGCACAGAACAACAAATTATCTGCTGCCAAATGCCAGTAGTGCTGAGATTGAGAAACCCTGCTTTGTGGTTAACTGTTCTACCCAAATACCTAAAAACCCATGATTTGTTGACTATCAATGCTTGTTATGTGTCATAACATCTAAAGATGCCTGTCAGAGAGCCTTCTGTCTGAATAAGGGTGACCTAGTGCGTGTTATGCATGTGAGATTATTTTTGTTATTTTTGTGAGACCTGGGTGTGTTGATTCATGACTATGATCCCAGCAAGGTGGGACGGTCACCTGACACCAGGTGTTCAGGACCAGCCTGGGTAACACAGTAAGACCTCATCTGTAAAAATAGAAAAGAAGAAAAGAAATATATTGTTGTGAAGGAGCCAAAAAGAATATTCTCTGCTTTAACTATTCATCACTATGTTTACAGAAAATTCTAGTAAGTGCTTCTTTCCACTTATTACTCATTTTCTAGTTGTTATTGATAAAAGTTGGATGTAAGACTGTCAGAAGTGCTTTATTTAAAACATTTTTTTAATGACAGGCTCTCACACTATTGCCTGGCTAGAGTGCAGTGGTGTCATCATAGCTCACTGTAACTGGAAGCTCCTGGGCTCAAATAGATTCTTCTGCCTCAGTCTCCTTAGTAGCTTGGACTATGGGCCCACAATGCCCAGATAATTTAAAAATTTTTTTTTAGAGACAGGGTCTCACTATGTTGCCCAGGCTGGTCTTGAACTCTAGGCCCCAAGTGGGCCTCCTGCTTTGGCCTCCCAAAGTGTTGGGATTACGGATGTGAACCACCATGCCTAGCCAGAAATGATCCTTATATATTGGCCCAAAGACATATCAATCACATTTTTGTGGTCATGGAAATTTAGTTAAGTAATTAAGATCTCTGTAACTTGATTTCTCCCATTTTATTTTTCTTTTTAAATTTTTTTGAGACAGAGCATCTCACTTTGTTGCCCCAGCTAGAGTACTGTGGCATCATCATAGCTTACAGCAACCTCGAACTCCTGGGGTCCAGAGATCCTCCTGCCTCAGCCTCCTAAATGGCTGATGTCCCTATTTCTAATGGGTAGAGGTGTTAATGGAAAAGGACCTCTGAGATGATTAGTCCTGTAAAAACATATTACTAATGAGGAAAATTGAGGCGAGGCCCAGAGATCTTAGTAAAAACTGAGAGATTATCTTTGGGTTAAGAGCTCAGAGGCATTCCTTCAAAGAAATCTTTCTTGTAAAATGTTGTTCTGCTGATATTCAACTTTATTATTATGGGGAGGCCTTCTAATTTTAGAGAGTACTGGAAATATCATGACATTTCCGTTTTTGCAGACTTTGGTGATATGACTGGCCTGTGGTTTATAGGCTAAATGAAGTTTTAGGCTAGAAGAATAAAAAAGGATTTTGTTGTAGCTGAGTAATACCCAGTCTATGGAGTTGTTGGGGGGACATTAGAAATGATACATGTAAAATGCTCAGCACTCGGCTCGGTGCCTGTAGCTCAGCAACTAGGGCTCCAGCCACATACACTGGAGCTGGTGGGTTCGAATCCAGCCTGGGCTGCCAAAACAACAATGACAACTACAACCAAAAAATAGCCGGGCATTGTGGTGGGCGCCTGTAGTCCTAGCTACTTGGGAGGCTGAGGCAAGAGAATCGCTTAAGCCCAAGAGTTGGAGGTTGCTGTGAGCTGTGACACTATGGCACTCTACCCAGGGTGGCATAGTGAGACTTTGTCTTCAAAAAATAAAAAAATAAAAAAAATAAAATGCTCAGCACTGTACTTTACATAGTATTTAGGTAATAAATAATAGCAATTATTGTGGTGTTAGATTTGAAAATGTGAACTTCAATTTGAATGTCTTATGAATTATCACTCTAACTCTGTCATGTATATGTCATGTATATGTACTGAGATGTACATATACATTTCTGAGGAAGTATTCTCTTTATGTGTGTTTGTTTTCAGAAATGCCTAAAACAGCTATCTGTAACCCAGAAGGTGTTTCAGCAGCTTAATGGAAACATGCAGCTTTGTGAGCCATCTTGGTGTGTTTGGAAAGGTATGGGCCTACGGCTTTGTTTGCCTTCATTCCTACCCTCCTCTTTTTCCCCACTTTCTTCATTTTTTCCTTATCTTAAAATATATCATTTTTAATATTTATAAGACTAAGTCGGCCGGGCACAGTGGCTCATGCCTTTAATCCTAGCACTCTGGGAGGCCAAGGTGGGTGGATGGCTTGAGTTCACTGGTTTGAGATCAGCCTGAACAAAAAGTGAGACCCTGTCTCTACCAAAAAAAAAATAGAAAAACTGAGGCAAGAGGATCACTTGAGCCCAGGAGTTGGAGGTTGCTGTGAGCTATGATGCCACGGCACTCTACCAAGGGTGACAACTTAAGACTCTGTCTCAAAAAAAAAAAAAAGATTAAGTCAACATAATTATAAAATTCTTAATAATCGCTGCCCTAACTAATTCCACTCCCAAGTCCCATTTTTTAGAGGCAACCACCCTTAGCTCTTCCAGCCATTAGTCCTGGTATTTACATCTGTTTTCTAAGTAATATTGATGAACTGCTATTTCTTATAATTTTGGACTTTATCATAACTTCCTACCATAGTGGATAAAAAGTTAGTCTCCTGCCTCACTCAGTTTCTGCAGTTTTTTGACACGTTTTTATCACACTTAGAAAAAGCAAAGTTAGTAGTCAGTGTTTACATCACATTACTCTACAAGTACTACACCCAGGCTAAGTCGTATGATACAAATATGCATCTTTTCTAGTTAACTGTTTTTACAAGAATTAAAAGTTGCTTACTTTTTCATGTACTAGGTATCTGTGAAATCACTAGTATTTCCTCTAAATGTTCAACGTTTTGTTCCACAACTATCAGTAACATTTTCTATGCACTCCCTTGTCCGGTTTCTTCTTCTCCATGGAGACCAGAGCCCGCTGAGCTGAGCAGTTGTAACCCTCCTCTCCTCCAACATGAGATCCATTGTTTACTAGCAGCTGTGTGGTGCTCTTCCTGGGCTTGCTGGTCTGATAGTGTCCTTGTTCTTGCACTTGATTCAGAGTTTGCCTGGCTGTGAATTCTAGTTAGACTCAGTTTGACTCTACTGTATTGTTTTTCTAGCATCCACTGTGGCTGAGATGTCATATGCTATTTTTATTTCTTATACTTTTCTTTTACCTTCTGGATGCTCTTCAAAATGTCTCTTATCACCTGTGTTCTAAAATTCCACGATAGTAAAGCTTGGCATTAAAAAATACCCCTCATTTTGAATGAAAAGTCCATTGGTGGAGCTTTTCAATCTTGGACACCTATGCCCTATAGCTCTTAGGAAGTCTCTTTAATTGTTCTTTTATGATTTCTTCACTGTTCTCATTTCTTCCTTTCTGAAACTATTGTGTTGCTTCTTTTGGACCAATGCTCCAATTTTCTTGTGTTTCTGTTCTATTTTTCATTTCATCCTTGTTGTTTTTCCTACCTTCTAGTGATTACTTGACTTTGTCTATCAACCTTGTGCTTAAACCTTTTATGTTGGCTATCTTTGTAATTTTTTTAAGAGCAATTTCTTTATTCTGTTCCTTTTTTTTTTTTTTTTTTTAAACAGGATCTTTTCCATACTTTGTGAACACACTGCAGGTGTCCTCCTGCTTCCCTGATGACATTATTTCTTAGGCTTCTGGAAGGATTCCCGTGCTTCCTGCATTGTCTTTCTTTCCTTTGTTTTTCTCTTCTTCCCAAGCCCCATTTGCTTTGGCTCCTCTCTTTTAGAATAAAAGCTTTCCTGAAATGTGTGGTGTTTTAGAAATAGTACTAGGGTAAAGAGCTAAGTCCTTCTTTACTAGGTTGAAGAGCACTAGGGTAGATTCAGTATAAAGATTTTTACTCAAAATCTGTTTTTTTTAGCTGCATATATACCCATAATACCTGATGCTATTGAGTTAAGAGGTGGTCGCTTTTTATTAATTAATCAATTAATTTTATTATTTATTATTAACAAACACCCGTTTCTTCTGGTTTGTGCATATATGTGTGTGTATTTACCTGCTCGTGCAAGGTGTGCGGGAACCTGACAGTTTTTCTACTATCCTATCTCACTCTCAACTTCCTTGGTGACTGTAAGGCTGGGGGGTTTTGCAAGACAAATCAGCTTGCTCCTCTTCCCCATCTCCGTCTGTGGACACTTGAGAGGTAGTTGCTTATGCTCTTCCTGGTCAGTTGTCAATCTACTTTATACATTTTCCAGAAAATTGTTTTAATCTCTTGCCTACTACAATATTTATTCCTTTGTCTAGTACTATATTTAATCTTTGTTTTTCTGTCTTCACACCTTAAAAAAGTCATTTGCTGTTATTTACGTTGAAAATAAGAAGCCAGAAGAAAAAACTTATGTGACCATTCCTCCCAGTTGGTTTGCTAGTCTATAACATCTGCATTGGATACGTCTTTAATGGTAGGGCTGAGGACTTGAAGGAGAGGATGCTGGAGGTAGAGACTAATGGATAGCAACTTGAAATATTCTATGTAGGACTTTGTTCTTCCAAGAGGACTCAAGTATGAAATGGATTCCATGTAAGCCAAGTAACTGATCAATAGTTAATCACTGGGACAAATTTTATCCGGGTGCTTGTATATACAGTATTTCTTCATTATTTATCCTTATCTGCTAAGATTCTGAAACCTCATAGTAGCCGGCTCCTTGACTTTCAGGTGTACCTGGAGGGTCCAAAGCTGGTAGGAAACTTTGGGTGGGGATGTTATGCATGTATCAGGCAGCCATGTAGTGGAGAGATAATGCCTGTGGCCGTTTACACAAGGTCCTCATTCCAGGGGCATTAGAGCTCCCCATATCTTTTCACCCTGTGCCCCATGTGCTCTCCTTCCTTCCTTCTCCTTCTGTTCTGGATGTCTTTGTGTATTTATAAGATTGTTATCAAGGCTGGAAAAGAACTGATTGAGAAGCCTGACTCCTGTGTGAGAAACTTGTTGAGAGAATTAGTGATTAATTTCATGAATGTCTAGGAAACTCACCTATCACTTTTCCCTATGGGGTAAGTTCTGGTAAGCAAATCCACAAGGTTCTTTGAAAGACTCTTGAATATTAATATGAACAAGAAGAGAGAAAAATCCTCATTGTTTAAGTATACTTTGTTTTTATTTGCTGTCTTACTTTTTATTTTTGGAAATTAAAAACAATTATATAGATAATACACAAATAACACTTTTACCTTCTAGAACTTTCTTTGTTCATGTTTGCTATTCAGGCCCCTTCTCCACAGGAGTAAAAAGGGGCAAAAAATAGTTAGATGCATAAAGATGGGGACAAAATTTCAGGCCTTCTGAATGTTCTTTTTGGAGTTCGGGAATGTATGCTTGGGATGAGAGTGTGAACTTTATCCTTTCTTTAGAATGGTCTTTTTGTAAAAGCAAAATAAAATGTTTGGGGACATGTCTTCTCTCAGCTTTCTTATCTTTTGATCTAGCTAGCAACATGTTTTTGTTTTGTAAGATGTTGATATTTGACTTAAAATAAAATATACGTCCTATAAAGCCAGAGAGAGAAGCTTCTGATATCCTACATAAAATGTATATATGAAAAAATACATATATAGGAGATACACACACATATAAATACAAATAAAATATATATATACACACACAGATATATATAATATAAAATATACATTATTTCTTAGAGCTGTTTTAGGTTCATAGCAAAATTGGCAAAGGAAATTCCAGGAGGGTTTTATTTTATTTTTTTATTCTTTGGATATCATTTCTTTTTACCTTTAGTGATTTTTTATCAGCAGGCCTGAGTACTGCTAGTAACTTGGCATTCTGCTCACAACTGCAGGTTTTCACAGTTAACAATGAGGCAGGAATTTATGAGTAACATCTTGGTGCAGCCTTGTGATGCTCTCGTGCTTTTATCAGAAGCCATCTGGTCATAGACACCACAAGTGACCTGAGTGGTCTTGGTTTCCACTGATTACTTCATTCTCAGTTTGATCACAAACCAAGTGGTTGGAAAAGAAAAGACAGCGGCCTGTGCTTTGAACTTAGTGGGGTCTTTTGATGAGAACTTAAAACTGAGTAAAACTAACTAAAAAGGAGTAACTTTATGTGGTCTGGTACAGAATAGCGAGGAAAATAGCTAAACATGAATGAATCAATAGATATTTATTGACAAAGACTCAAGAGTAGGACTTATGTATACCAAGTAGGTGTTGGTATGATATGCAATTTGCTTTGGTTTTAAGATCTCAAATGGAGAATAAATATTCAAAACATCACGTAGTTATCTCTGCATGCTTCCCACAAGATCTGTCATCTATGTTTAGATCTGGCATTCATGTGCTTTTTATTAGAACGTGCCATTGAATAAAGTTTTCAATATTTCTGTTTAAATTAATATTAGTGTGTTCTTTGTTCCCTTTCTTCTCCTGCTTTTGGTACTATAGTTGTACACATATCTTGATGACCACTTTTTTTCCCCATGTAATTACTCTTTATAGGTTAATGATATTTTTCAATACCCACAGGATAAATATTATATTTTCAGGATCATAGAAATGTGTAGAAGTATTTTTTTCTTGTAGGCTGCAGAGATGGAGTCAGAGAGGAATCGTTCTATTTTAAAAGGTTCAATGATGTAAAGTATTCCAAGACCCAACCAGAGGTGAAGATTCATCTTACTGGTCTTCGAAATGACTACTGTAAGTTATGATTTAGATTGTGAATTGAAAAGTTGAAATGACGAAATACATCCTGTGCTTTGGCATCAACTTGAAATTTGATTATGGAAGAACCAGATGGTCCTTGTGACTCATGTCCAGATGGTGCGCTGTGCAAAAATGATTAATATAGTTGGTTCTTCCTTGTGCAACTTTCATGTTCAGGAATGAGTACTGTTAATGTTGGTAGGGTGTGAGAAATATACATTTTGTGTTACTGTATTAGAATGAACTGTACGAACAGTGGCCTATTCTAACATACATACTTTAAACAGGGGTAAATTGAAGCAAACGACTACTTTGCATCTGCTTATTATGTGCCTAGCTTGCAATCTAGTTTGTAAGACAGGACTAACCCACATGGAACCAATACCAACATGCCAATGTAGAATATAAATTATGGATAATGGGGAATAGTGTGCTGTGAAGACCACAAGGAGCTAAGTGAACTCTGGGGTCATCCAGAAAGACTTCTTGGAGATATTCAGACTTAAGCTGGGTCTTGAAAGATTGGCAAGACTTGGGGGTAGAGGTGGACAGGAGAAGAAAGACCATTTTTGGTATTCCAGTATGGGTAAGGCAAGATGTTGGTAATGAATGATAATTGATGGCAATGGAGAGGATACACTGGGGACTGGTGAAGAACAGATTATGGAAAAATTCAAATTTAGAAATTGAGATTTGTATTGCTTTTTGGCTGTTTGGAAGATCAGGTGTAGAACTTTAGATTTATCTTGGAGTTGTTGACTAAGAGAAACATAAATGGAAAATTCATGGCAGAATATGTAGAATGCATTTAGAAACACACTTTTAAGAGTAAGAGCTTCCCCCCCCTTTATAAGGAAAAAATATCTGGAATGAGAAATGAATTTAAGATTATTCCAAGTTTTTGAAGCAGGAGGAAGGTGATGTCACTGGGAAGATAGGTTGACAGGTGAGATGATTTGGAGAAGGAAGACTGTTTTTGGAATATTACCTTAGAGGAGACAGTGACACAGAGAATAGGCTTGGCAGGTCAGTAGAGATGAAGCTGGTAGTTGAAAAAGAGGATGCACTAGTGTGTAGGTTAGATGATTGAAGTTGAAACCAGGAGCAGTGTGAGCTTTCTGGATGAGGGAGAGAGGAGCAGAGGGAAGGAGACTGGCTCTGTGGTGGGGGTCACCACAACATGAGGAACTATATTAAAGGGTCGTGGCATTAGGAAAGTTGAGAACCACTGCTCTAGGGTATACAATGTAATCTAAACTTTCTAAGTCTACTTAGGGTTACTATTGCACACTTCACACAATATATAAAAATCTTGCAATCACATAGGTCTCCCCAACTCCCCAGCTTTTTCATAGGTTACTGTAGTTGTCAGGTGTTTTACATCAGTCTACATACATTATAAACCCATCACTCTTATAAATTTTATTTTAAAAAAGTAAAACTTGGGGCTGGGCATGGTGGCTCATGCCTGTAATCCTAGCACTCAGGGAGGCTGAGGCGGGTGGATTGCTTGAGCTCACAAGTTTGAAACCAGTCTGAGCAAAAGTTGAGACCCTGTCTCTACTAAAAATAGAAAAACTGAGACAAGAGGATCGCTTGAGCCTGAGTTGAAGTTTGCTGTGAGCTATGATGCCACAGCACTCTACCCAGGGTGACCACTTAAGACTCTGTCTCAAAATAAATAAATAAATAAATGAATGAATGAATAAATGAATAAATAAATAAATAAAAAGTAAAACTTTGAGAGTATTCTAAATAGCTTAAGAAGAGAAAATGGTCCTTTATATTTTGGTGAATATTTACAAATTCCAATATTTTTCTTCATTCCTGAAGATCCAAGTTTCCCTCTCATATGACTTCCCTTTAGCCTGAAGAGATCCCTTTAGCATTTCTTGCAGATCTGCAAGTCTGTTGGCAAAGACTTCTCTTAGATTTTTCTTTCTTTATTTTTTTTTGCAGTCATGTGGTATCATACAGTGGTTTTATAGACCATTTGACATATTTTCATTATGCTGGTTAACATAGCCTTCCTGGCATTTTCTTAGTTATTGTGTTAAGACATTTATATTCTACATTTAGTAAGTTTCACATGTACCCTTGTAAGATGCACCGCAGATGTAATCCCGCTAATCACTCTCCCTCTGCCCATACTCCCCCACCTCCCCTCCCCTTTCCCTTTCCCCCTATTCTTAGGTTATAACTGGGTTATAGCTTTCATGTGAAAGCCATAAATTAGTTTCGTAGTAGGGCTGAGTACATTGGATACTTTTTCTTCCATTCTTGAGATACTTTACTAAGAAGAATATGTTCCAGCTCCATCCATGTAAACATGAAAGAGGTAAAGTCTCCATCTTT
>CAUYPK010069506.1:0-46655 GCA_963574355.1 Loris lydekkerianus | reverse complement strand
GTGGTTCTCAACCTTTCTAATGCCACAACCCTTTAATACAGCTCCTCATGTTGTGGTGACTTCCCAACCATAAAATTATTTTCATTGCTACTTCATAACTGTAATTTTGCTACTGTTATGAATTGTAATGTAAATATCTGATATGCAGGATGGTCTTAGGCAACCCCGGTGAAAGGGTCGTTTGAGAACCGCTGCCTTAGATTAAGATGAGCTGCGGAGATGAGGTGTTACCACGCTAAGATTTAGAAGTAGGAAAACAAAGACTCTCCAGGATCAGAGTAATCAATATTGATTTATCCTAGTGTATATGTCTGGAACTTGCTCAGTGCAGCATTGCTTTTAAGTGCAAAGGACTGCAGTTACCTAAAGGCAATGAATAGGGAGCTGGTTAAATTGATTGTGGC
This sequence comes from Loris lydekkerianus, assembly GCA_963574355.1. NCBI lineage: Eukaryota > Metazoa > Chordata > Mammalia > Primates > Lorisidae > Loris > Loris lydekkerianus. The sequence continues at coordinate 46,251 of CAUYPK010069506.1, read as the reverse complement.
ACAGCTGTACAGTAATACAGGAAGCAGGCATGAGGCAGAGCTATCTGTACTGAGGTGAAGCAATCTCCAATACACAAAAGTGGGGGAGAAATGAAATGCAGGGCAGCAAGGGCTGTGTGGTGTGCCCCTGTGTGTTCACAAATGAGGTTAGGATTCACGTGCACTTCAAGATGTGCAGAATATCTGGAGAAGGATGTCATGTGGATTTCTCCCTCATCCTCTCGGATTTGCTTCCCCCCATCCCTAGAAGCCACTGAGAATGGTCCTTCCATAGTCCCAACTGCACTGGTCCCTATTCAGCCTCCCTGGAATTTAAGATCCCTCTTAGAAAAAGCCTCAAGCTTTTCATCCCAGTCTCCTTTCCACCTTCTCTCCCTGCCAAGACAAAGGAAATTATCAAAAACAGGCTGCATTCAGGGCAGCGCCTATCGCTCAATGGAGTAGGGCGCCAGCCCCATATGCCGGAGGTAGTGGGTTCAAACCCAGCCCTGGCCAAAAACTGCAAAAAAAGAAAGGAAAGAAAGAAAGGCAAGAGAGAGAGAGAGAGAGAGAGAGAGAGAGAGAGAAAGAGAAAGAGAGAGAAAGAAAGGAAAAACAGGTTGCATTCAGGGCTGGGCTTTTGAATAAACATTGTTGAGTTTCGAAAGCAGAAGCCCTGTTCCCACCTCCCCACTCTCCCTCACCTGTTCTTGTCAAGGCAAAGTCCATCATTAGTCACAGCACTTAAATTGCAAATGCGCTAAAACATAGACACAGTAATGAAAGTGACTCTGAGGATTTCCTCTTTTGATTAGCGAAGGATAGGGAAGGGAGAAAGGGCTTGAGGGGGCACCAGCCCCATATACCAAGGGTGGCGGGTTCAAACCCAGCCCCGGCCCAGCCAAACTGCAACAAAAAGATAGCCAGGCATTGTGGCGGGCGCCTGTAGTCCTAGCTACTCAGAAGGCTAAGGCAAGAGAATCACCTAAGCCCAAGAGTTGGAGGCTGCTGTGAGCTGTGACGCCAGCGCTCTACCGAGGGCAATAAAGTGAAATTCTGTCTCTAAAAAAAAGGGGCTCGAGGATTCTGAAACCATTAGGTATTCCTCAAAGGAGAGGATGGCAGCCATGGTGGTAAGCGGGTATCAGCAAGGAGGCTGAGGAAAAAGGCCTGAGTTTGCCTAGAACTCCTTCGTTGTTTCATTGTATCTTGTTGACAGACTCAATCTCCATGGGGAGCTGCCTGTACTCTACTCAGAGAGGATGTGACCCTAAGTATTTCCACGTAAGGAAGAGAGGGTAAGAGCCTCTAGGGGGATGGGTTTGGCTGTCATCAACATGAGAACCCTCAAGAGCCCAGAGGGGCCCAGGCATGATAGCTCATACCTATAGTGCTAGCACTGTGGGAGGCTGAGGCAGGAGGATTGCTTGAGCCGAGTTTGAGGTTGCTGTGAACTAGGCTGATGCTGTGGCACTCTAGCCTGGGTGATAGGGTGAGACTCTGCCTTAAAGAGTCCAGAATGCTGCCCCGTGCACCAATGTTATCACAGCCCAAAGACCTCGGAAATCTAGAAATATTGGTTAAATGAATAAACAGAAGAATGTTAATGTGTGTAAATGAGCTGTAATGTTAATGAAGGTTAAGATGCTGCCTGAACATCACCCACGGCTCTGCTAAGATGGGTAAGGACCCTGTAGCCTGGCCACAGAGGCAGAGCATGGAGTGAGAGTCCTGGGGGACCTCTCCTCAAGCCTGAAGGCCATGAGCTGCTGGAGAAAATACCTGGAGAGCTGGTGCCAAGCAGCAGGGCTGGAACAATCAAGCCATGGAAAGCGTTTCTGAGCAAGCATCAATGAGAGGAAGAAAATCCAAGGGCAGATCTGGAGCATGCAGGGCCAGGGAACTCTAAGGAGCAGGCAGGTTACAGCCAGGAAGGACCATGGCAGGGGCTGGTTTGGTGGATGAAGCAAATGTTTCAGACCAAGTCTAGGAAGTAGACATGGCCACCAGAGAGGAAAGGCCCAGGGCTACCTGATAGAAACTTCTGCTATGATGGAAATGTTCTATACTTACGTTGTCCAGTGTGGCTATTAAGCATTCAAAATGTGGCAAGTGGCATTTTAATTACATCTAAAAGCCACCAGTGTCTAGTGGCTAATGTATAGGACAGCACAAGTAGGAGCTAGAAAATATCTGGTCCCAGGTGAAGAGGACCTGAGAAAGCCCTTAGGAGGTATCACTCACGACTTGAATGCCGCTGAGCTGAGTGCCCCATCAGACGCTGCTGGTGTGCCCAGGAGGGGGTCCCAGGGCCCAGCTCCCATGGGTCAGATGGAGAGTGCTTGGACATTTGAACTGTGTGAACAGAAGTTAAGGAAGAAATTGAATGAAGTAAATACCGTGGAATATCAATAGAGAAGTGGAGAAACACTCTTAAGCAGAATCAAAAAACGAATTTCTAACCAGGGAAAACATCCTCAGTATCCCAAGCTGAGGGCCTTCCAGGGAAAGCTGCCTGGCTGGGTAGAAGGAAGGTTTGGTTGTTCCCCCTCCTACAGCATCACCTCTATTTAGTAACGGTGGCCTTTGTAGTCTCCCTAACGCTGTGATACTCTAACTACCTCGAGGGAGTGAGGAGACCAAACGTGCTCCTGAAGCCCTCTCTAGCCTGTTACGGAGGGTGGGTGGGAGGGCTGCCAAGCTGGGAGAGCTGTTAGGCTGGTCATCACAGCCATCCGAAGTAGTTGGTTCCATGAAGACAGTGGCTGGGAATGGAAAAATGAAAGGACAGCCAGAAGGTGGCAGCTGCAGGGTATGCCAGGGACTGCTAGAATGTGGGAGGAAGAGAGGGCCTGGTGATAAATGGTCCAGGTGGTGAAGCCTGGATCTGAATCACTTACAAACCGTGACCGTGAGTGACCGTGAGTGACTTAATCTGTTTTCCTGTTTCTCTAGAAATGATTGCCCCCTCTCTCCCCATCACCTGTGCACCAGGTGTAAAGCACACCCAGAACTGTACCGGCCCCAGGAATCTCACCCCTCTCTGTCCCTCACACCCAGTACCTACCTGAAGGTCAAGGCTAATGTCATCACGCCCTCTAGCCGTCTGTGCCAGTTATCACAGCCAGAAGCCCAGGTCATACTTACCTCCCAGGCTCTCTGCATCCTCTCTGGTCCTTCTCCACTTCCAAAGCTCTCTGCCTCTGCCCTCTGGGTCTCAGTCAGTCGTAAGCAATCTCTCTCACATCCCCAACCTCTTATCCGGCCATTCACTTCACTACCTTGATCTATTTGAAACCTGGTTTTCTGCTGAGGATGCTGCTAATCTGGTTCTCACACCTCTCATACAACCGCCCTAACAGTGGGTAAGTGATCCTCAATGCTATTCTAGAACACTATCCCTCCTTCCCAGAAAGCCTCACCATGGACTTGCTGGCTGTCTCTCAAACACTACTGCTGCATAATGCTTGGTTATCTGGCTGACACCTTTCATGTCTCCAGCTCCTACCTCTAACACTCGAACCATAACCCTTCAACTACACAGACTGACCCACCACTGATTCAGCTGCTATCACTATCCTTGCTCCCTTGTGACCTCATTTCCTTACTTACCCAGCTTAGATTAAACACGGTCTATCAGTATAATCAGTATAATCCCTCCTTTTTATAAATCTCAACACCATCTCTGTCTCTTAATTATATAAAAACCCCAATGGTTAGGTCCTCATCTGCATCGTCAAAGCTGAATGTGAGTAGAGAAAAACGCCCTACTTCACCCGCTCCATTCACTCCCTGCATCCTAACAATAGCAACAGCAGGTGCTTTTACAGATGTCCACCCAGTTCTTACAACCCTCCTACATGATTTTGTCTGATTCACAGATGAAGAAAATGATATAAAAATGGTAAAATATCTTTCTTCAAATCACACAGCTATACTGGCCAAGCAAAGTTTCAAAACCAGGCACATGGCTCCAAAGTCTGAGCTCTTGACCTTTCTAGGATTATTCTGTATCTTCTGTTCTCTCTTCCAACTTCTAACATCTCCTCCTCCTCTAACCTCAGTTCCAGCTTGTCATTTTCTTGGTTTTGTCCAATGAAGGCACACAGTAAAGGTCTATAACCTCCCACTATCACATCTACCCACCTAACTGCATCTGTCCTACTCTCTGCCTTCCCTAACTGTGCCCCAGTTATTCATCCCCTGATGCCTCCTATCTAAGCCAACCCTTCTCCGCAGACACTTGGCCCCTCCCCCTGCCAAGGCCACCAGTCCAGCAACTACCGCCTCTCTCCATCATCACCAGCTTCTCCCTACAGTGTTGCTCTCACTAACATACTTTCACTTTGTTGTTACTCCCAATTTAAATCACAAATAAATTACTAATCTTAAAACAATTATGCCCAAAGGAAGACACCAGACTTGGCCAATCTTAACTTTTCTGATTCCATTTAGTAAAATTCTAGAAAATGAACACTTACCTACTGATCTATGGTGACAGGAAGTAGACCAGTAATTCTCTGAGGGGAAGGGGCCAAGGGAGGGCTTACAAAGGGCAGGAGGAAGCTTTTCAGGGTATCAACCAAACACGTTCATAATCTGGACTGTAGCGGTCTCATGGGTGTAGATATGTCCAAACACATCAAATGGAACACTTTATGTGTAGTTTACAGCTTATCAATTACACGTTACTAATTAAGATCAATTATACTTCATTAAGAAAAATATCAACTTTCTGACCACACATCCCTCTCGTCACTGGCCCAATTTTCCTGCTCCCCTTTATGGTGAAACTCCCTACAGAGCTCTAAATGCACCTGTCCAGTTTCCACCCCATCCTCCACTCTCTCTCTACCTCTCTCCCTCCCTTGCTCCTTGGCAGCTAAACTGGCCACTTCCCGACTGCTGACTCCCCAGATAGACGTCTCAGGATGAGAATCCTTCACTTCTTCAATAACTTTGCTCCACTGTCACCCCAGTGAGGCTTCCCCTATTTAAAACTGCAGCCTGCCTAATCCCCCCTAACATTTCCATCTCCCCACCCCTGCCTGACTGTTCACCTATCATATAGCACCATCGGACCCATAGCTTATCTTACTTTTCTACTAAATATCTCCTCCAACTAGAACATTAGTTCCCAGAGAGCAGAGGTTTTTATCTATTTTATTCATTATTCTAACCCCTCTTACCTGGCCTCTTCTGTGTCTCAATAAATATCGTGACCACTGGATTAGTGTCTTCAGAGGCATTTGGTTGTAAATAAAAGAAACCTACTCACATCTAAGCAAAAAAGTATTACAGGGATTCCCAAGAATTTCTGGAGAAGGGGAAGTACAGCCAAAATAAGGAGACTAGGCATCAGGAACAAGATGGTTTAGCTCTTCTCTAGTCCGATTTGCTGAAGCAAAATGATCTCTTTAATTTCCTTGCACTTAGGTGTCATTCTCTGCAGACCAACTTTCTTTGCAGATGACCCAGACTTAGAATTCCCAGCCTCCCGCCCACATCTTAACAGATCAAGAACTTCACTATAAATCCCAATTACAAATCCCTATACAGAGAAGGCTGAGTCAGTTCTACCATCCCTAGTCCCACTGGGAATGGGCATATAGCCACTTAAGTATCAATAAGAGTGGCTTTTGGGGGTCTATGAGGGCTTATTAATAGAAAAGACATTTATAGTCACTTGTTAAAGTTAAGCCTTTAAAAACTTCCCTTAAGCTTTTGACTTACAAATATTCAATTAGAAAACTAGTACATTTTAATACTCACTTTCAAGGCAGCCATTAAATGTTTGGTAGAATTCATTTAAGTTGAACAGGCTAAATTTCTTTTAACAGTCCTCTTTACAATTCAAATTCCTTTAAATAACTTAAGAGCATTTATACATTCAAGAAATTTAATTCTCTTTCAAACAGCACTTCAACTGCTTAACCCAACAAACAAAACCTTCCCAAGTGCTTAACTCTTATAAATAAAATAAATACGTATATAGTGACCTTCCAAGTTCTCTGCAACATTTCAATGTTTTTGCTGGCTTAGTAATACCTTTCAACCAAAGTCACAAGTCTAAAAACCTGTCAGGCATTTTTTTTTTTAATTAGAATTTTAAGGCTGATGTCACATATTATCCTATGCCCATTATGCTTAAATACTTAAAATAGCAATACCACAAAATGAATATAAAAACTACTCCTGGTGGTAGTACCTGTGGCTACTACAGGGGTGGTACCTGTGGCTCAAAGGGGTAGTGCGCCAGCCCCATATGCTGGAGGTGGCGGGTTCAAACCCAGCCCTGGCCAAAAACTGGAAAAAAAAAAAAAACTATTCCTGAACTTAACACAGAAGTATTAATGACCAAGGAGATTGTTTCTGGATCTTTTTGAAAATTGTAATCATTACATGTTTCATTTGAGAACTGCAGCACTCAGTGAAGTTTTGTTAAAGAAAAGATTAGTAGCCTAGGGCCCAGGAGGCAAATGGGCTCACAATGCTGGGATGATGAGGAACTGAAACTTGGGAGACTTCAAAAGTGAATTATACCTGTAATCCCAGCATTCTGAGAGGCCGAGATGAGAGGGATTGCTTCAGCTCAGGACTTCAAGACCAGCCTGGGCAAAAACAAGACCCCCATCTCTACTAAAAATGGAAAATTGGCCAGGCATTGTGGTGGAATCTTGTAGTCCTAGCTAGTCAGGGGGTTGAGGCAGGAGGATCACTTGAACCCAGAAGTCTGAGGCTGCTGTGAGCCATGACACTACGGCACTCTAACCTGGCCAACAGAGTGAGACTCTGCCTCAAAAAAGATTTAAAAAAAAGTGAAATTAACTATTTCAGTTAATTCAATGTTAAGTAAGAATACCATCACCCTTGCATGGCTGTGGTGAGAACCAAGCAAAATGTCATGGGACAACCCTTGTCATGTTACAAAATTGATGGCAACTACAGATATAGGTAAAATTTCAACTTGTTCATACTACTTTGCAAATTATCAGAATACTTATGAAATTAACTTCCTAAAAAAAGCTTTGAAATGGAAATTTTATTTAAATAAATTAACCCATCTCAACCTGAAAACACAGCTTCTGATCTTGACCAATAAACTGATTACTTTCGGATGCAAACTTCTGGTCTCTTACAAGCTATTGGGCTGTATGATTGCTTAACTCAATTCATGAAAGGGAAATTAGACCATATTTTTGAGCATATACCCTTAGTAGAGAACATATTCAGTATCCCACATTTTTCCACTTTAAAAGACAATCTGGGGACTGGGTGCAGTGGCTCGAACCTATAATCCTAGCATTTTGGGAGGCCGAGGTGAAAAGATCACTTGAGACCCTGTTTCTACAAAAAAAAAAAAAAAAAAAAAAGAAAAACTAGCCAGGGGTGGTCGTCTTATGCCTATAGTCCCAGCCACTCAGGAGGCTGAGGCAGAAGGATCACTTGAAACCAGAAGTTCAAGACTACAGTGAGCTATCATCACTCCACTGTACTCTATCAGGAAACAAGAGTGAGACCCTGCCTCAAACAAAAAACAAAAAACTGAATTTACAGAACTGAAATTGAAAAAAGATTCCCACTACAAAATATTCCTCTAATGCAGCAGCTCTCAACCTGTGGGTTGTAACCCCTTTGTAACAATGAAAATACATCCTGCATATCAGATATTTACATTATGATTAATAACAGTAGCAAAATTAGTTATGAAGTAACAATGAAAATAATTTTATGGTTGGGGGTCACCACAACATAAGGAACTGTATTAAAGGGCCATGGTCTTAGGAGGTATTAGGAAGGTTGAGAACTACTGCTCTAAGGGTTCTTCTAGCTAAAAACATTTTCCCCAGCAGATTATTCCCTACTTAAGTTGGGTGAGAACTGGGGGAAGGTGGAGAGGTAGCAATTGTGAGATCAGGGTACTAGCTAGGAATCACTAGCTATCCATAATCCATCAAGAAGGGATATATCTCAGAAAGCCAAAAAGAAAATAAAAATCTTTTCATAAAAAAGTATGATTTATACTATTTTTCAAAGCAAACTGCTCTGGGTTTCTGAAAACCCAAGATGACTGTGGAAACAGAAAAAATCTAAATGCAAATTAAACAGTTTTCAGACAGTAAGGTAGCTACAAGATAACCTCCAAACATAGTACACGGAAAGGCTATTTATTGTAAGAAAAATGACAAATTTTATCATTCCCCTGATCTGGAAAAGGTAAAAATGTCATAGAAAGACTGCACGTTGAAGGGGCAAAAAAAAAAAAAAAAGTGATCCAATATGGTCTATCTGTAGTCAAGAATAAAGTAATAAAAGGAACCGGGGGGATACAGAGCACAATTCCCAGGTATCAAATCTGCCTTATCACACTCTGAACACACGTGCAGCTAGAGCTAGTGTCAACTATTCAGAGCAGACTACTGATTTGCCACACTGGAAAAGACATCGTTCTATTACTAGTGGAAGCAGAAGGTGTGATCTAAGACAAGTGACAGTATCAACGAGAAGGGAGCCAAGCTAAGCAAGGGCCTGGAAGTCCCAAAGGCACTGATCACAGTGAACAAAGAGTTTTTTGTTGTTGTTTTCCAGGATAGAAGCAAAACAAAACAAGGCTCTGTTCCTTTGGCAGGATTCTCAGTTGAAACCCTCTCATAAGAGATTTCATATTTGAACTCTTGAGTGCCCACCCAAATGTGGATACAGAACTTGCTGTATACAATTAACATCAACTCATCCAAGGTAGACAAGTGAGATCTTCTAGCTGAAGATGCCATAAAATAATTCAAAATACTACATGGAAAACCATGTCTTAAAACAAGTACTTATTTTCCAGTCATAATTATTTCAGTCTCTTCCATAGAACTACTTCTATAATTTTTTTAAATGTATCAAAAGGATTCTTTTTCCAATAGTTAATAAAGTCAGATCTATTCCAAGTTAGAAATTCTTGTATGTCCTATAAGAAGCATTATGATTCCATCTTCTTGCTCTCTAGAAATCCATCAGATGTATGTTCCAACACAGAAGTGCTTTCTTTCCTTCTCATGGTAGCAAAAAGCATATCCATCATCCCCAAGGTTTCTAGTAGTTCTCTTTGGTAATCAATCTCTTTTTCTACAAGTCCTTGAAGTACTAAAAACTTTTTATCAACTACAGGGGACTGACCAATCACAGGAAGATATATATCTAAAAAGAGAGAAACACATTAACTAGAAACATCTTTCTATATAGTAAGTGAAAAGCAATGATGTAAAAAAGTATAAAATATTAAATATCAGCTGGGCATGGAGGCTCACACCTATAATTCCACCACTTTGGGAGGTTGTGGGAGGACTGCTTGAGGCAGGAGTTCAATATTAGCCTGAGCAATAACATAAAATATTTTTTAAATTAGCCAGGCATGATGGTGTGCACCTGTTGTTTCAGCTACTCAAGGGGCTGACTGAGGCTGGAGGATGGCTTGAGCCCAGGAATTCAAGGTTACAGTGAGCTATGATTAGGCCACTGAACTCCAGGCTTGGTGACAGAGCAAGACCCTATCTCTAAAAAAAGAAAATAGCAAAAAATTAAATATAAAAACATTTTTAAAATCCATTTTTATTTTATGTTTAATTTATGATTTATAGAAGTTTAACAACCCCTCTGAGGGAATTTATTTCAAAAAGAAATAATTACAGAAAGTACAGGGTAGAGGGCCTTATTTTCATTTTCCTTAAAAAAAAAAAAAAAAAAAAAAAAAAAAAGTTACATCCTTAGAGATAAGAAAAAAAATTTTTTTTTGAGACAGAGCCTCAAGTTGTCACCTGGGTAGAGTGTGGTGGCATCACAGCTCACAGCAACCTCCAACTCCTGGGCTCAAGTGCTTCTCCTGCCTCTACCTCCCAAGTAGCTGGGATTATAGGTGCCTGCCACACGCCCGGCTATTTTTGTTGTTGTTGTTGTTGTTGTTGCAGCCATCATTGTTGTTTGGTGGGTCGGGCCTGGATTCGAACCCACCAGCTCGGGTGTATATGCTGGAGCCTTAGCCGCTTGAGCCACAGGCGCCAAGCCAAAAAATGTTTAATGATAATAAGCCTAGGTCCATCAATTCAAAGTCATGCCAGTAAACATTTTACTACATTTTAAACTGTATTGATTTAATGTAGCTGTTTGTTTTCTCCCTGAAAATTCTTACTGGAGAATTGATAAAAACAAGATATTTGGGCCTGGTGGCTCAAGCCAATAATCCTAGCACTCTGGGAGACAGAAGCAGGAGGATAGCTTGAGGCCAGAAGTTTGATACTAGCCTGAGCACAAGCCACACCCTGTCTCTGCAAAAAAATAGAAAAATTAGCTGGGTATGCACCTGTAGTCCCAGCTACTTTGGGAGGCAGAGGCAAGAGGATCTCTTGAGCCCAGGAGTTTGAAACTGTAGTGACCTATGATGACCCCCACTACACTCTAACCCCAGTGATAGACACCCTGTCTCAAAACAAACAAAAAGATACTTTGGTCTACTCAATTTCCAAATCGGATTCTATTATTTGACATTTCTACTTGTGTAAACATGTTAGGATTTTCAAGTTTTAACAACTACTTACCAATAATTATTTCAGCAGCATTGATCAAAACAGGGGCAAATCTCGGCTGAGAAAGATTCCTACAAAGTAAAAATCCTATGTAATAAAACTTGCAAACTTTTTACAAATTAAAACAGAATTAAATTGTTCCACCAGTTCTCTAAAGGTCAAACAAAATGTCTCTCATTTGGACACAATAACGGATTTCAAATCCAAAATACAAGTGCTTCACACACATTATACATACCTTATCAAAAAATTAAGAACATGGCTGATTTCCTTTTCATCCCGACCTGCAAGGGCATTGGCAAGGACTCCTCGTCGATTTAGCTCTTTTATGATGGAAACTGTTACCTCAGGTGTCTTTATTGTACAAGTGGGCTAAAAAAAATTTTAAGTCAACACAAGCAGACAAAGCAGCACAAGAAAGAAAAAAATCACTGTTTGGCACTAAATTACCAAAATGAATAGGTTTTTACCTTCACAGTTCCAAGTCATGGTAATATGTAAAGCAAGTAATAAAATGACCTTTTAAAAATGCTCCTCACTCACCTCAAGGACTCTGTCAAGGGCCTTAGAAATCCGAAAATGTTTCAGATCTCTGTCATATAATTCTAGGTATTTCTTTGTTGGCCTGTTGATCAAAATGTCATCCTGTATTGAAAAATAAATATATAGAGAAAAAAAATCATTCTCTGTACAAAGACACATTCAATAGAAACTTACTAATAATGAAGTAGTACATTGAACTATTGTTACTCTTATAATTTTACCCTACAACACATACAATCACCTCAATTCTGGGCAAAAATTATTCATTTCAATTCTATTTACATGCCAGGCGGTGTGATGTAGTAGGAAAAGAAAGAAAACAAAATCGGAGATATGGAGATCTCAGAAATTCCAAATTCCAGTAATGAAATCCTGCATCAATCATAATTTCTTTGTATCTCAATTTTCTCAAATGCCAAATGAGAACACTACTACTTCTCAAGGTTACTTAGAAGATCAAATCAGACAGCATGGGAAAGCCATTATTTTGAATGAGATCAAATACACAGAACATAACATTATGTTATGATTTAGAGTACTAAATGAAGTAGCCCTGGTTCCCGATTGCTCATCACTAATCTTCCCAATCTAGCAATCTAGAGATACTTCTGATGTTAAAAAAAAAAAAAAAAAATAGGCACTGAGACCCCACCCCACCTCCTTCTCTCTCTCTCTCTGCTCTCCCCTTCCCCCACCCCCTACTATGTACTAGGTCATTAATTGTCCTCATATCAAAACTGAATTCTAAGAGGGACTTCACCTAACAAATGCAATCAAGTGTAACTAGGTTTCTCAATGAATCACCAACAAAAGAAAAAAAAAAAAGAAAAATACAATTAAATGTCACATAATTTGCTTTTCAGTAAAGTACAGAAACAAAGTTGGTTACTCCAACCAATTTCACCTTTTAAACAAATAATAAAAAATGCACAAATACCCGCTGCTTCATGTAATTTTTCCCTTTAATAAAGGTTCGATATGCAGGCCGCCTTCTCCTAGAAAGAGAATCCTTCTTCACTTCAGATTTTCGATGTTTAACACTCACTATTCCATTGGTCATCCCAACAACTATTGTCTCATCTTCATGCTAATAACAACAATTAGAAAAGTAAGTTAATCTATTTCTAACTCATAATTTATATTACTTTTACTTCAAAAAAACACTTAAGTGTTTACCACCTATCTATACATTTACCAATAGTTCTATTCAGACAGATACTCCACCTAACAATGATCTATGTAAAACAAAACAAAATCACTTCTTCCCATAGGTTAATAATACAGTGACAGAATGTATACTTGTAAAATATCATGCAAAATTTGTATAATAATACATAGTTAACAGCATCAAGCATCACATAGGGGCATGACTTTCTATAATCTTGCCCCCAAAAGCCATTTTTAATAAGCTTTTCCTCTCCCAATTCAGAGTTCTATATATTTAAATGCCTTCCTACCCAAATGTGTCTCCTCATGTAACTTGACAATGTTCATTTCAGAAAGAGTAGGCAACAAAGAAAGATATTTCATTTGGTTGTACTCTTTTCCTCCACCTTTTTTCTGCTAGGAGAGCCAACTTACCTTTCTATAGAATTATAGTACTCTTGAGTTATATGAGTTGAAGAGAGGCTTATCAACTTCCCAGGTCCTGTCCTCAGTGCTAACAATGCCTCTAGCACAGTACTTAGTTTGAAGCCATGCAGTGAGTGGGACCTAAATTTGAACTCATGCTAAGTTACTTGGACAAGTCATATACAAGTTTGGACAATTAAGTACTCAAACTCATTTTTTAAAAAGTGCTACCTTCCTCACTGCAGAATATCACTACAGCCACCTTTGAAGTACTCCCCTTGGGAAGCTAGGTAACAATGGCAACATCCAATCTACCCTTCAAAGCACCTTTTCTAGGATGAGTTTGCCAACTTAATTCTCAGATCCCACAGGGATCCCATCAGGGTAACAGCTCTGATGACCATTCCAAAAAGAGTTCCAAAACTGCTTTCAAGGGTAAACTAGTCATTGGCATAGCTTCCCAAAGGGAACACTTTGAAGGTGACCCTAACACTGATACTCAGCAATGAGGTATGTAGCACTTTTTCTAGAATTAGCTCATGTTAACTAACAATGATCTTAAATCAAATATCTAATGTGGCAAGAAGACTTATTCAAATCCACTTAACAAAAAGGGGTAGTGACGGCTTTAAAAAGAGGTAAAAGTACTTACTGCAAGGGCAAGGCTCAAAATTGAAGCTGCATAATCAAAACTGTGGACTACTTTGTAGGAAGCTGTGCTATATACTTTCACTTTCCTAACAAAAAGAAAAGTTTGTCATAAATCATCTCGGAAATGAGCATAAAATGCAAACTTTCTATTTTTTGAAAACTTAGAATGTTACAATTTTTGCAACAGTGAAGAACAGTGATTAGTAATGTTAATTACAAACTAATTTCTCACCGAATCCCTTAAAAATTGAACTTTATGTCAGCACTAATCATAATGTTTATACAAAGACTTAAAAAAGACCATGAGTTACTGTCACCTGAAGATAAAACTTGGGAGCCAAGAAAAAGTATTAGTAGAACTACATTTGAAGTCGAGAGAGCAGGGTTTCTCAACCTCAGCCTAATTGACATTTTGGATGATCATCATCATCGTTGTAGGGGCTGCTCTGTGCATGGCAGGGTGCTCAGCAGCTTCCTTGGCCTCTGTCCCTATGTGGCAATTAGCACCAGGACCTGAAGTATTTCTCCAGGTATTGTCAAAAATTTTCTGGGGAATAAAAATCACTCTGAAGAGCCAGTTTACACCAAGTCTCTAAATTCAAGTCCCAAATTGCCTTTTGACACTATATTGAAGAACTTGCCATATATTTATGTAACTAATATCTTTGTATCAAAAATATTTTCTAGCTTTCATAATATAGTCAACTATCTGTATTGGAGGCTCCACATTTTCAGATTCAATCAAACATAGTTTGAAAATATCCACAATAAATAAATAAAAATTAACAATAAAAAAATTATAAATTTAAGGTGGCGTCCATAGCCAGGTGGATAGGGTGCCAGCCACATACACCAAGGCTGGCAGGTTCGAGCCCAACCCTGGGCCAGCTAAAATCAACAATGACAACTGCAACAACAACAACAAAAAGACAGCCGGGCATTGTGGTAGGTGCCTGTAGTCCCAGATACTTGGGAGGCTGAGGCAAGAGAATCGCTTAAGCCCAAGAGTTGGGGGTTGCTGTGAGCTATGACACCACAGCTCTCTAGCAAAGGCAACATAGTGAGACTCTGTCTCAAAAAAAAAAAAAAAAATTATAAATTTAAAAAGCAGTACTGTATAACAATGACTTACAAAGCATGTACATTGTATTAGGTATTGTAAGTAACCCGCAGATGATTTACAATACACAGGAGAGTATGCATAGATGAAATGCAACTGCCATGCCATTTTATAAAAGTGACCTGAGCACTCACAACCAATCTCCCACAGATACCAAGGGATAACTGTACATTTTTTAATAAATGTACTAAAAGCTCAGACTTTCTATAACAATAGAAAAATAGAAATATGGAAATAAAATGACCAACAGATGAAAAGTAAATTCTAAAACCATACCATATGGAGCCACATGGAGCTACTGACCATTAAAAATGTGGCTAGTGAAAATAAAAAAACTGAATTTTTTATTTATCTTAAATTTTAATTTTAAAACTCAGACAGTGATTGTTATAAAATTTATTATTGTATGTTTATGATAGTGTATATATTTAGATGCTTATTTCTATATTGCAATAATTTTTACACTGACTACAAGTTAAAATTATATTTTATATAAGCTATATATTTTTTATTTTTACATTAGATATTGGACTTAATAAGATACACCATTAAATTTTATCTATTTTTTTTTTTTGAGACAGTCTCACTATGTCGCCCTCAGTAGAGTGCTGTGACATCACAGCTCCTAGGAACCTCAAACTCTTGGGCTTAAGCGATTCTCTTGCCTCAGTCTCCCGAGTAGCTGGGACTATAGGTGCCTACCTCAAGGCCTGACTATTTTTTTTTTTGCAGTTGTCATTGTTAGTTAGCTGGCCCTGGCTGGTTTTGAACCCGCCGGCCTTGGTGTATGTGTCTGTCGACGTAACCACTGTGCCATGGGCACTGACCCAAAATTTTATCTAATTTAAAAAAATTTTTTAAACCGTGGCTACTGAATATTTAAAATCACATAGTGTTCACATCTGAACATTAACTAAGGGACTATTAAATATCTGCTCAAAACAGTATTATTTGGACCACATTAATGTACAAATGTCCATGTGAAGCCTTACACTGTAATGAATATAAACTAGAATATATGTTTATTCATTATGAAAATTTCAAAGTATATGAATGTACAATAATGGTTTTAAAAGATGGTTTACAAAATAACATTTAAAGGTTATGGTTCAAATATTGCTTAAAGTTAAAACAAATTACATCAAGGGAGAAAATAAGTAGCTATGTGTAAATAAAAAGTCAAAATTATTTTCAAATTTACAAACTTTTTTTCACGGAAATCGTATCAGAATACTCATCACATACACTGCTCAAATTTCCTCTAGTGGTAAACACCTGTATACTAACAATAATTAACAAAGAAAATTAAAATGCCAACCTATCCAGTGAACCAGAGAGTAACCTCTGTCCAGAGCTGCTTAGACATAAACACGTCACAGTTTTGTGATGATTTTTCAAAGACACTAGCAACTGTCCTCCTTTTAACATGTCCCAGACTTTAACATAACGACCTCCTATAAAAAGAAATAAGCACAACAATCATTAGTTTACTATTCTACCCATATATTCAAAATGTTAAAGATCTGAAAAGCATTCTTCAGTGGACACAGCACACAGCACAGAGGTTGCTGGGAGATTCTGGAGCCAGACCACCTGGTTTAAGTCCTGGGTCTATCACTTACTACATGTGATTAATAACAACAGTTCCTACCTCACAGAATTGTTACAACAATTAATTTCATATTTGTGAAGTGTAGGAACTGCCTGGAAAAATAAAAAGTATAACTGAAACAGAATTCATTTTAGGAAAATTATAATATAATCACTATTTAAAGACATTCTGTATAACCATGGAAATGAATAATGTAGATTTTCAACAAAATTTCTATAAAGCTGCAGTTCTCAACCTGTGGGTCACAACCCATAGGAACTGTATTAAAGGGTTGCAGCATTAGGAAGATTGAGAACCACTGCTATAACACAAAAGTCTAATATGGAAAATAGAAAAAGTGGTAGGAGGGCAGAGCGAAGTACTTATCTATTTTAATGGGGGAAAAGAAACTGGAACCCAACTCACAGTCCTACCACCCCACAGGCATGTGGCACCTCACAAGAGCGTTCACAGTTTGAAACCACTGATCTAGTCCAACCTCTCATTTTCAAGTTCCAGGGCTCTGATTGGTTTCCAAGGTCACACAAAGAGCTAGTGACACAGTGGAGATTAGCATATAGGTTTCCATTCTCCTTGCTCAACTTGATCTTTCCATTTCTCAAAATAACAACAAGAAAAGTAGATAAATATGACAACATTACCAACTTATTTTTAAACCAACTAGGTTACTGGAGATAATTTCTCCCTGGATTAGAGAAGTTAAAAAAAAAAAAAAAAGCGGGAGGTGGGGGAGCCACATGCATCCGCATAAATGCTGCCCAGTATACATACTACATACATATGCCTACATATTCATCTAATGTCAATACATTAATTTTTGCTTTATTGACAAATGAAAAAAGCCAATTTACTTCTCTCGTTGTAACTATGAAAACAATATGCTCAACAAGACAAAAAAGCCCTCAGTTTTAACTTGGCCCTTCTGACACCACATTATCTCTTCTGGCATTATTAACTACTTTCTGGGTAAAAACATTTTTCAACCAAAACAGTTGCATAAAAAGAAATAAGCCTGATTCTACATCTAAAAGCACCTGTTTTCAAAAGCTGCCACATATCACAAGTGTGACCTAGATTTCTGGGGTCAAAGGTGACAGAGTTAAATACACAACGTAGGATCTCAAGTGCTGTGATTTCATATCTGCTACAAATCACTTTGCTTTGGAAAAATTACTTAGAAGTTTTATTTCATATTTAGTTGTAAAATAGAGGAAAACTATGCCTTGTAATGTCTAGGGCTTTTGAGATAATGTAACTGCACAGTGTCTGCCTCATGTTAGGTACACAATAAATGCAATTCAAGCATTACACTGATAAATTATAAATAACGATTGATATTAAAAAATCTGAAGACCAGCAATATTGGCAAAAGCTATTTTTAAAAGAAATACCTGCGGACACCAGCAGACCTCCAGAGGGGAAAAGCAGGACACTCTCCACTGGCTGCCCATGCTCAACAGAGAGAACACTCTTACTTGTTCGTGCATCAAACATCTTCACAGTATGATCATATGATCCTAAGATGTCAATTTTTACATTATGTAAATTTTACTGTTTAAAACAAAAAAAACTATATATGTACGTGTATATCCAGACATAAATTTTAAAAGGGAAAAAACTTAGATGGAATGTTAAAAGGACAAAGGCATACATTCATGAAGACACAGTACTTAAAACCCTCTATCACTGATTGTTTCTGGGCTTTTTTTTTTTTTTTTTTTCAGTTTTTGGCCAGGGCTGGGTTTGAACTCGCTACCTCTAGCATATGGGGCTGGCGCCCTACTCCTTTGAGCCACAGGCGCTGCCCACACTGATTGTTTCTGAAGAAGCACTTCACAATACTACACAGAATCTAACTTGCTCTGATCTTAAACTACTCCTGTCTTCAGACTACTCTCACTGCAGAATCACCTGGCAATATTGCTAAAGGCATCCACAAAGGCTAACCTGCAACTGTATTTGTTTCTTGGCTGCTGGAGGCTCTCTGAAAACCAGGAGACTAGAGCAGCCTACTGTTTCCATTTGAGAGACAAGAACAACCACAAAAAGGACAAGAGAAAACAAATGAAGAATCAATCAGGAATATATTCCTTTATGAAAAAGTTTGGGTTTTTTGTTTTTTTTTTGAGACAGAGTCTCTCTCTGTCACCCTGGGTAAGTGACGTGGTATTATAGCTCATAGCAACCTCAAACTCTTGGGCTTCAGAGAGCCTCTTGCCTCAGCCTCCCAGCTGGGACGACAGGCAGCCAACACAACACCCAGCTAGTTATTCTTTTTAGTAGAAATGGGGTCTCACTCTTGCTCAGGCTGGTCTTTAACTCCTGAGCTCAAGCAGTCCCCCTAACTCAGCCTGCTAGGATTACAGGCATGAGACACCACACCCAGCCTTTGAAAAAGTTTTAAACCCCTCCATCCCAACAGTCCTATAGCAACATAGTAAAGTATATCCCAGTGAGATTATTTACTTCAGGAAGGAAAAGAGTTTACCAACCTGTTATAAAGAGATCTGAGTTAAGTTTGCTAGCACATCCACACCTCACATAATCAGAATGTTCTTTAAATGTTAAAATTTCTTTGGAGTTGGGAATATCCCATAATTTAACTGTGTAGTCATCAGCCCCAGAGACCACATGGTATTTGTCAGCCGTAAAATCTACTGTATGAACTGCTCTGAAAGATCAAAGATCAGTATTAAAAAACAAGAAAAAAATTATTTTTCTGGCAATTTCCAACATGTAATCCTCCTTTTCCCCAGATAACAAAAAAAGCAGCTCAGTTTCAGAAGTATTTTTATACAGGGAAATAATGAGGAAAGAAACCTTTAAAATATGTGCTTGCCCCCAAGATAATTAAAAAATGTAAAAATCCATATACTATGAAGTTAATAAAAATATTAGACAATGGTTTAAAAATTTTTTTTCTAATATACATTATATTTTGAGACAGAGTCTCACTCTGTTGTCCAGGTTAGAGTGCCATGGTGTCAGACTAACCCACAACAACCTCAAACTCTTGGTCTTGAGCGATCCTCCTCCCTCTGCTTACAGGCACCTGCCAGAATGCCCAACTAATTTTTCTATTTGTAGTAGAAACAGGGTCTTACTCTTGCTCAGACTGGTCTGGAACTCCTGAGCTCAAGCAATCCTCTCACTGTGGCCTTCCAGAATGCTAGTATTATAGGCAAGAGCCATCACGCCTGGCCTATATTTTCAAATATGTTAACAATTCTACTTGGCTGTCTAATGTAAATTTTTCTAAATGCTGGGACAAAGACATTTTAATCTTAAAAAATTCAAAAAGTTCTTTAAAAAACAAAAGACTTGGGCAGCACCTGTGGCTCAAAGGAATAGGGCACCGGAACCATATGCCAGAGGTGGCAAGTTGAAACCCAACCCCAGCCAAAAATTGCAAAAAAAAAAAAAAAAAAGACTTGTCAGTAAGTAGAATCATGTTAAGCAAATTGCTGTTATATTTTAAACATTTCATCGATGGGCCAAGACCATCTCGCTAATACACAATAAAAAATACTTGAGATTTAAAATCAATGGCAAATTTCAGCAATGACACTGGCAATGCTGAAAACAGTTATAACATACTATTGTGATGGCTATTCAATTTATCAAGAGGCAAAACTCTACACATCAAAGAAAAAAAGAAAAGCAAAGAAAAGAAAACCTTCTAATGTGACTTCACCATGAGAGCATTTAAGATAATACAGGCCTGTACTGTAAGTCTGCTTTTAGGTCTGTAATTCATAATCTCAACTGGGTCACAGACTCCAGTGAGAAGTTAATGAAATCTATAGAATATCTCCCTAGATAAACATATATTTTTTATTATGTCATACACAAGTCTAGGGAATATATGAGCCCCATGAAACTGAACCATGGAACCAAAGTTAAACATTCTGTCTTAGAACAACCAGGAAATATATTACATACAGATACATAATCTTCATAGAACTGGTCATAGAGACCAGTTTTCAACCAAAACCCAGAGAAGGAATAGAGCTTACAATAAAATAAAAGAACACACAAAACCAACTGTCTCTTACTTTGTATGGCCCTCAAACTGCCTGAGGGGAGCCCTCCCACTTATATCAAAAAGCTGAACTCCACCATCTTCACTGCCAGCCACAAGCAATTTACCATCCTGTCGAAACGTGGCACAGTATGCTGTGTCTTTAAATCGAGAAAAGGTTTTTATAGGTTCTTGGGAATATCGACCATAAATGTGAATCTACAAGATAAAAATCAGTATTTCAACATATGGCTCAAGATCAGTAGTAAACTATATGAAAGATAACTAAAAATATGTTATGTTATACTTACCCTTGAGGAAGCTGTGACCGCATAATTATATGGAGGCTGAGGAGAAAAGTCTACTTTTGACACTGCACCAAATTCCTTAATCTGGACAGGGGTCTTAATGAAAAATTAACAGAGTATTAACAGAGTTACAACAGGTAAGACCTATTTAAACATTACATAATTTCTGAAGGCCATTTATTTTTTTCGAAGTAACATTAGGTTGTATGTAACAGAGAATTATGAGGAAAGCAAAAAACGTCCAAATCTTATCATCTAGACCAGAGGTCTCAACATGTGGGTCACGACCCCTTTTTAACAATGAAAATACACTGCGGCATTAGGAAGGTTGAGAACCACCGATCTAGACTATCCTTGTTGTCACTGAAATAAACATATGGTTAGAAAGATACACCCCACTGTCTCTTTAACCATTGAGTTAAAGAGTTTACTGTAATTGAGTTTACTGTAATTCCTACCAGAAAAAAAAGGGGGTGGGAGGTATGCCTATACCAGCATACACTTAACCATGTATTTTTAAAATGACACAAAGATGATTATACTATGCAAGTTGTTCCACACCTTTTCACTTAATAATACATCTTAGCTCACTTTTTCTATGAGCAATCCATTTACAATCCATTATAAGGACATACCATAATTTACTATACCAGTTCATTACTAATGAATATGTTTTTCAAGATTTCTCCTATTAAAAATAATACTTCAGGCTCGGTGCCTGTGGCTCAAGCGGCTCAAGCGCTAGCCACATACACCTGAGCTGGCAGGTTCGAATCCAGCCCTGGCCCGCCAAACAACAATGACGGCTGCAACCAAAAAACTAGCCCGGCGTTGTGGCAGGTGCCTGTAATCCCAGCTACTTGGGAGGCAGAGGCAGGAGAATTGCTTGTGCCCAGGTCTGTGAGCTGTAATGCCACGGCACTCTACCCAAGGTGACAGCTTGAGGCTGTGTCTCAAAAAATAAAACAAACAAAAAAAAAAAAACTTCAACTAGTATCTTTATACGTGTATCTTAGCAAACTTTTGGGATTATGTCCACTGAGTACTTTCCAAGTTGTGAGAGATAAGGTCAAAAAGTATGTGTATCTAAAAAAAATGATAAAAAATAATAAAATCAAATAAAATCAAATCATGGTAGGTCAAGAGTGATGCCTCTAACACCTGTAATCATAGCACTCTGGGAAGCCACAGCAGGAGGATTGCTTGAAGTCATCAATTTGAGACCAACCTGAACAAAATCAAGAACTCCCCTCTATATTAAAAATAGAAAAATTAAAAACAAAATAAACAGAAAATTAGCTAGCTATGACGGTGTGTGCCTATAGTTCCAACTACTGAAGAGGCTGAGGCAGGAGGATTACTTGAACCCAGGAGTTTGAAGTTGCTGGTAGCTAAGCTGAGGCCATACAACTCTAGCCTGGGCAAGAGAACCAGACTCTGTCTCAAAAAATAAATAAACAAATAAATAAATATTGTCAAATTGCCCTCCCTCAAGTAACAATGATCAAAATTTTTCATTTGTGCTAACATAACAGATGAAAAATACATTCTGAAGTACTGTCTTAGCTCTTTTAATATATTTATTGGCCATTTTACATTTCTTTTTCCACAAACTTCACAAGCTTTGTCCAGTTTTCTATTTTGTAACTCAATTCTATTTTTTTTTAACCATCGGTAAGCCTTTTCAGATGGCATAGAAGAACTCGTTTCACATCACTTCTTCCATAGATTAAGAAGGGCTAGAAGGCCAGGCACAGTAGTTCATGCCTAGAATCCTAGCACTTTGGGAGGCTGAGGTGGGAGGATTGTTTGAGGCCAGAAGTTGGTGACCAGCCTTAGCAACAAGACTGTCACCTCAACAAATAGAAAAATCAGCAAGGTATGGTGGTACACACTACTCTAGGTGAGGTAGAAGGATCACTTGAGCAAAGAAGTTGAGGTTGTAGTGAACTACAACTGATGACGCCACTGCACTCTAGCCTAGGCGACAGAGCGAAACCCTGCCTCAAAAAAAAAAAAAAAAAGGCAAGAAAATATGTTCTTGCATATGAGATTACAAAACTTAATTCATTTGGCATTGACTGATTATCTATTCTGTGCTAGGTACTTGTATAGTTAAACTGATTAGGCAGTATGGATACTTACATAAAATTCCAAGAAAAAATTGGTATCATATTAGCTACCCAAACAATAAGCTGCTGATAAATTTTTTAGTTAAGGGGTCTTTGTCAGAGTATTGAAAGTATAACACGTGCTGGAGAATTGGCATAAACACAAAACCCTCCTTCTTCATTGTCTTTCATACTCACCTTATAGTTGTTCCAGTATATTGTATCTTGGGTGATTTTTTCTCCAAGTATAGGATATGTCTGAATAGCTACAGGCTTATAACCAGACATGATTTCATATAATTGCACTGTTGTCCACGGACCAATAATTTGGAATTGATATTAGAAATAATTACAGCGATTCTGCCCTAAGTCTGAAAAAGAAAATATTTTATATTCATATCATTCATAAATATAAACTTGTACATGTAATTTTCATTCTGCCTTTGTAAAAAGGTTGTATAGAAGTTTATTTACTAGTGACCAATAAGCTATTTAATTGCAATCCAAAAGAGACAATCTAAAAGAAACAGGAATAATACAAATAAGGGCTACCAAACTGTGCCATCTACTCAGTATATACAGAGGCTGTACCCTGGTTCGCACACCTAACCAGTCATTTTACAACACTTAGGAATAAATCTGGCTCAACCTTCCAGCAGCCAAACCAAAAAATAAGCACACTGGTTTAGTATTCATTCTTGACAACAAGAAACATCAAGGTAAAACTACAAATACAAAAGTTTCCTGAAACTAAGTTTAAGGTGACATTTAAGAACACAGCCTAGGTATTTCACTTCCTGACAGCCTAAAAAATGCCAATAAAAAAAGAAAAACAAATCTATTATTCCAATGTAGAAGCTTAAAATTAATTTTAAAACTTAAGAGTAATTTTCTAATATTGAAGCTCAAAATTGGGTTAAATGTAAAAAATATAAATAGAAAAAATGTAATAAAGCAATTTGGAAATTAAATTTTAAATTGAAGTGACAGAATAAGATAAAAATAAAGCTTTTAAATAACAAATAATTATGCCAAAACACCTTTCCAGAACTATGTGATGGCAAAAGAGATTCAATGTTATCAAGTGAATGATTCCTGGCACCACTATAAACAAGTATGCCTGCCAGGTACTGTGGCTTATCCCTGTAATCTCAACACTTTGGGAGGCAGAGTGGGGGTGAAATTCTTGAGGCTAAGAGTTCAAGGATAGCCTGGGAAACATAGTGAGACACCCTCTCCCCTTGAAAATAGTAAAAGATGAGTCAGGTGTGGTGGTGTGTCCCTGCAGTCCCAGCTACTGGGGAGGGTGAGGAAGGCTGGGGCAGAAGGATCGCTCAAGCCCAAGAGTCTGAGGTTGCAGTGAGCTATGTATATTCTAGTCCCTGCTCTCTAGCCAGAACGACAGAGCAAGACTCGGCCTGAAAAAAAAGTGGGAGTAGGTGTGCCGTTTTTAAAGGCTTTTTTTGATGAAACACAGCAGTCAAGAATTGAAGGGAGAACCTTCTTTCTGTTCATTTAAGTACCTACCAACGTTCAAGGCACTATTTTAGGCACTGGGGATGCAACAGTGAATGAAACAGACATGGTATGTGCTCTCACTCCTAATGTTCTACCTTTTGACTCGTGATTGGCACCAGCTATTAATCTAGACTCAACCTGACATGTCCTTCTTCCTCACTCCTAAAAGCCAAATCAGTTAACAAGGTCTGACTTAATTCCTAAATCCTTCTAAATTTCATTATGTTCTCTTTACCCTCAGAAAATCTTACGAGCAAAGGCAGATATTGGAAATCTGTCCACTGTCTTGGAAAGGTGCTGATTACTTTGAGAACTAATAACGGTGGACCGGAGAGACTGTGATCATACAGGAGAAAAATCTAGGTCAAAGCTAAACTGAAGACAACCTAAGAGGCGGGTTAAAGAATTTAGACCTTCTGCTACGGAGCTGGGAAGCTCCAGAAGAGCATGCCAGAGACAAGAAACCTGGAGCGAACCTCAATGCACGCCGCCTTCACCTACCTTCGCTGGGCCCCAACGGTCCGCGAGACGCCCCAGCTCCACTGACAATTAATTCGACTCCGCCAGCTCCCAAACCCGGACGGTTCTGAAGCCCCTGCGCAAAATCACGCGGACCTGAAGCAGAAGACCGCACACGGCGAACGGGAGGTCGCGCGAAGATGACGCAAACAGCGCGTACTCCCGAGACACACCCGGAAGACGCCAGGTGGGTCAGGGGGCTGGGCGACCAGGGGGAGGCGGGGCCGAGGGAAGAGATTTGGGCCTTGGTTCTAGTGACCGAGGGAGCGGTTAACTGCGGTGACCCAGTGTCTGTAGTACTCAGCCCGGATGGACCAAGAGGCGTAAAGGCAGGAGGAAAAAAAAAAGAAATAAGAAAAAAAAAACGAAAACCCGGAAGTGTCCGCAGCTGCGCTGATAAGGAACATTTTTGGCCAGAAAGCGAAAGAAGATATCGGAAGTGACGTCGCGGCCAAAACAAGCCTGGGCTTGGTATTCTGCCCTGAATCTGTAGCCTCAGATGAAAAAAACCGACTCGCTTTCTGCTGTCGAAGGTGGT
Organism: Loris lydekkerianus; assembly: GCA_963574355.1. Classification (NCBI taxonomy): domain Eukaryota; kingdom Metazoa; phylum Chordata; class Mammalia; order Primates; family Lorisidae; genus Loris; species Loris lydekkerianus. Next base: position 21,191 of record CAUYPK010069506.1, on the reverse strand, counting down.
CGCAAAGCCCTGCGATCCCATCCGGTGGGCCTCGCCTCTGTCCCCGGGATCCGCTCGCCGCGGAGGAGCGAGTTTCCGCCGGGGACTTTTCGGGCACAGCTGGCCGTTGGCGACAGAGCGGACTTCCTTCCCTACCAGTCTCCCATCCAGAGGGCTCCTGTCCTGGGACGCCGGGACACCTGTCGCCTGTGAGGCATCATTCATTTTCATGACACCTTCCTCTCCTTTCAGAGCAGTGCCAGGATTAGGAAGAACCATGGGGACGCTTGTTATTAGCACACACGAAGGACTAGCACAGTGGCCCAGTCTATCGCGTTGGACTCTTATCTCCCTTCATCCCTGGACTCTGACAGATCGAAGAGATCCTAACTGTCCATGCCTTGCCTCTTTTTCTCACTGTCTCCTTCTCTCGGTCATATTTTTTTCCCCCTCCATCTCCTATTCAAAAATCTTGGCCTACCGGTCAACTTTGCAGCTTCTCCCTAATGCTGAGATAAGCGTTCTGTTTCGACACACACATCCCCACTCCAGCAAAAGCACATTTGCTATTCTCTCCTCAATGTCTGGTAACTCCCATCTGTAAACCTTGATTTATAACGTGGAGGCTGTTTAGAGCTGGAGAGAACAGTAGAGATGTCTATTTCAATGCCTTTATTTTATAGATGAGTGAATATCAGAAAATATATGATTTATTAGTCCAGGATTTCAAAGCTGGTTTTAGTGATGTTGAAAATAGAAACCTAAATCTAATCAGCAAATATTAGAAAAGGACATCAGAATGTCTTAAAGTTCAGATCAGAAAACATTATTTATAGAGCACCTGGTAGAATCAAGTACTGCTTTGTGTGCAAAGATTAATAAAAGTAGTCCTTATCCTAGCTTTCAATTTAGTGTAAGTTGAAATGGAAATTTTGAAAAGAATGGTAAATACTAAAATAGGTATATGGAGCGTGTTGACCGAGCTCTGGGGGGCAGCATTTAGCCCACCCTGTGAGTAGGAAAGTGAGAGAAATAGTTCTTCCCTTAAGAAACGAAATACAGTTCATTCTGTGCAGTCCCCTTTGGACTTGAGGACTTAACGTTTTATACATCAATCTCCATTTGAATCGCTAATTTTCTGTTCTGGTTTCCTTCTAAAGTATATTTACTTACTGCTTTTTTCTTTTTTTTTTTCTTTCTTTTTTTTTTTAACTAGTTATTTATTCAGTTCTCTCCTATAGAAACTTTGGGTTCATTTAATGCTGCTGCTTATTTTTATGGTCGGGGTAATGGAGTCCGAAAAGCTGGATAAGACCCTCATAATTTATGAGCTTTTTTCCCTACTAAGATGGACATAATAATGACCTGTATGCCCACTCAAAGGATTGTTATAAGGACCATTCTTTGAAAATATTTTTAAAACTGTAAAAAGTGGTTGTCTGTAAATGTATGGTTTGCCAGTCTTGCTCCTCTGTAAACCCAATGTCTTTTTTTCCTCTTTTAATTTAAAACACCGTGCACTCTCAAAATTTTTAAGAGGCAATAAATCTTAACATGAAAAAATTAACTGAATGTTACTAATTTTTTCCTATCTCAAATGACAATATACCTGGAACAATTATATGTCTTGAAAAGTCAATACATAATTGACATGTTTTATTTTCATAAAGACCTATATTAAGTTGAAAGCACTTGATCTGAACAAAAACTGATTAATATACCTTCAATTCATCAAAGCCAAAGTTTGTAAAACTTTTCATAGTTTAAGAATAACAGGTGTTATAGATAACAATGCTAATGAATTTAGGTACAACGTGAGTTCTATCTTTTCTTAGATTCTGACAGCTACATTTATAAACATTGCATATTAAAAAAGTGAACTTGAGTCTCAGCGCCCATAGCACAGGGGTTACGGTGCTGGCCAGCGGGTTTGAACCTGGCCCAGGCCAGCTAAACAATGACAACTGCAACAAATAATAACTGGGCATTGTGGCAGGCGCCTATAGTCCCAGCTACTTGGGAGGCTGAGGCAAGAGAATTGCTTAAGCCCAAGAGTTTATTTAAGGTTGCTGTGAGCTGTGACCCCATGGCACTCTACTGAGGGTGACATAGTGACACTTTGTCTCAAAAAAAAAAAAAAAAAACTTGAAGTAAGAGGTTAAAGTTTTAATTTGAATATTTATTTTCTTTTTTTTTCTTTTCTTTTTTTTTTTTTTTTTTTGCGACAGAGCCTCAACCTGTTGCCCTGGGTAGAGTGCTGTAGCATCACAGCTCACAGCAACCTCCAACTTCTGGGCTTAAGTGATTCTCTTGCCTCAGCCTCCCAAGTAGCTGATACTATAGGCACCCACCACAACACCCGGCTATATTTTGGTTGTAGTTGTCATTGTTATTTGGAAGGCCCAGGCTAGATTCGAACCTGCCAGCTCTGGTATATGTGGCTGGCACCTTAGCCGCTTGAGCTACAGGTGCCGAGCCAAAAGTTTATTTTCATTAACCTGATCTTTTATCCATTTTACAATACTCAGGTAGAGGAAGAAATAGTAACTAAAATTCGTTGGAATGTAGTTTGCCAGAATCTTGTAAGGTTAATAGTGGTATCCATATTTTAAGAATGAGCCAGGCTCAGAGAAGTTGAATAACTTACACAGGTCACACAGCTAATAAATGGTGAGGCTTGGATTCATACCCAGGTTTCTCTACCTCTGAGCACTGTATATTTTCTATTATGTGCTTAAAAGAGCATTGTTTGGATACTTGATTGAAAATGACTTTTTATATTTTTACCTGAGTTAATTAATACCTAAGTTTACCTAAATTGATAGAATTTTCTAATTTTTCTTTCAGATTTTTTAATATTCAAATTCTAAGAATACATTGGAAACCACTCATATGAAGCCAAGAGGAAACAATGAAGAAATGTTTTAATTATTGAAACTATAAGTAAAGTCATGGCTACATCAGCAAATCTGGACATTGGCACCCAGCTGATTGTAGAAGAATGTCCCAGCAGTTATAGTCTAACTGGCATGCCAGATATTAAAATCGAACATCCACTGGACCCAAATTCAGAAGAAGGATCAGCTCAGGGTGTTGCCATGGGAATGAAATTCATATTGCCTAACCGATTTGATATGAATGTGTGTTCTCGATTTGTGAAGTCATTGAATGAAGAGGATAGTAAAAATATTCAAGATCAAGTTAACTCTGACCTGGAGGTGGCATCTGTCCTATTTAAAGGTTGAGAGTTATGGTATAAATATCTGCATTTGTTTTTGTTTATTTGGGTTTTTTCCCCTGGTCATGAAATTTTGAGTTTAGAAGCCATTTTTTTCTTTCTTTGCATTGTCTTAGTTTGAATCTGGATTGGAAGCCATTTTTTAATATGATGTTCTAGAGTCTCACAGAAACCAAATTTAAATAATTTCACATTATATAATGTCTGTTTTAAAGGAAGCACATGTTGATTTTTAAAACATTTCTTGCCTGACCTTTATTTATAAATTTAACTAATGAAGTTTCCTATTATTTTTTTTTAAATCATAGGGAAAAAAATTCATTGTGCCTTTTAAAAATGAATTGGCTTAATATTCTCTGTACTCTGGATAGTTAATTTGTATTAGCTTCCTATGCTTTAATGTAGTAAAATCTGTCTTCGTGATCTAGGTTTAATTTTATAATGATCGATTGAATAATAAAACTAATCTCTCAGTGTAAAATTGCTGAAACTTTCACTGTGGTAGTATAGACTTTTTATGACAAGTAATTTAATATTACTTGATAAACAGTTGAGTTAAAGCTGCTATACCTCATGTATTTCTTTTTAATGCAGACATTGACATAGAACTCTTTTTTTTTTTTTTTTTTCCCCAGTTTTTGGCTGGGGCCAGGTTTGAACCTACCACCTCTGGCATATGGGGCTGGTGCCCTACTCCTTTGAGCCACAGTTCTGACTTAGAACTCTTATTGAAATGCTTTGTCATTAAGACATCGTCTTAATGTGTTTAAATTTATTTTTTACTTAGCTGAATGCAATATTCATACATCGCCTTCTCCGGGAATTCAAGTACGGCATGTCTACACTCCCTCTACAACAAAGCATTTCTCACCCATAAAACAGTCAACTACTTTAACCAACAAACACAGAGGAAATGAGGTCTCTACTACACCTCTGTTAGCAAATTGTAAGTATTTGCTACTGATATATTAAAATATTCTTGTTACTAATATAGTAGTTTGAAGCATTTGACTTTAGAACATTATTTCCATTAGAACATTATTTCCATTAAGTGCATATTCTCTGGATAAAGAAAATGTGTATCTACACAATGGAATATCATTCAACCTTTAAAAAGAAGGAATTTCTGTCATTTGCCACAGCAGAGATAAACCTGGAGGACATTATGCTAAGTGAAAGCCAGGCAGATTATTATGCCACATAATCTCACTTACATGTGGAATCTAAAAAAATAGAACTCAGAAGTAGTACTAGGGGTAAAGGAGAAAGGGGAGATGTTGAGCAAAGGGTACAAAGTTTCAGCTAGGCGGGCAGGAGGAACAAGCTATTATAATATCATGACCTATCACACAAAATGGACTATGGAACTATAACAAACAATAATGTATTATATATTTCAAAATTACTAAACGAATAGATTGTACATGTTTTTACACAAAAAATGATAAGCAATAGGAGGTGATGGATTTTTGTTAATTAGCTTGATTTAATTATCCCACAATGTAAACATATATCAAAACATCACATATACCATAAATTATATAATTATTGCCAATTAAAAATAAAATTAAATGCATATACCCTTTATAAAAGCTTAATAGTTTTAGTAATGAAACTTTTTACATATTGTTGTATTTTTAAATATTTCCTATATTGTTTCTCTATTGAGAGCAAATACAGTTTTAAATATTAATGATTAAAACCTTTATAGTTTTACGGTAAAATTAATGAATTATTCTGAACTCTGTGAAGTCAATATATCAGTACTTTAATGTTCTTAGAGTGTGAGGCTTCACATTTTACTTTTAAACTAGATCACTAACAAACTATTTTGTGGTAAAAGCTGAGTGATTTGTGGTATAATTTTGAATGTGAAATCACATTTTTTAAAACTTTGAATCCACTTTTTCTTTTTTTTTTTTGACATTGATCTCACTTTGTTGCCCAGTCTGAACTCCTGCGTGTAAACAATCCTCCGGTCTCAGCCTTCCAAGTAGCCACAATTTTCTTCTTTCTTTTTTTTTTTTTTTGCAGTTTTTGGCCAGGGCTGGGTTTGAACCTGCTGCCTCCCGCATATGGGGCCGTCATCCTACTGCTTTGAGCCACAGGCACCACCTGCCACAATTTTTTAAAAATGTAGAATCACTCTAGAGGAAATAAAATGAATTAAAGTTTTTCTATTTAAATTTGAAAATACTCCGTACAGTAAGAGTATGTTAATGAGAGAAAACTAGTTAGGAACTATATATGTTAGTAACTGCATTTATGTTAGTATTTACCTGTATTTATGTTAGTAACTATGTTTTAGAATATATTGTAAATGCGCTTATACTCTAAAGCATGATGAAAATTCTGTCCTTACTTTGGAAATACTAAGTCCCTCCTGATTTCTAAGTCACACATTGTAGCAACTGAACCAGGAAAAGTCTTCATCTAGGACTCTTACCCCACCTATTGGCTATTTATGGTTTACTTATAAAAATTTGCAAATGTCTCCCATTTGCTATCCTTTCTTTCTTAAGTCCATCCAGTCATATCACTGAACTCAATTGTCAGGTGCTTCTTATTTTTAAGGAGAACTCACATAGAATAATATCTGTTTGGTGTTGTTTTAAAACAATATAACCTTAAAATAGTCAAAATACAAAATTTTTGAGCTGAAAATAAATATTTAGACATCATCTGGTTCAGATCCCTTATGTTACAGATAAAAATGTTTAATTGATTATCCAACAGGACAGCTAATTAGCTACATCTAGACCCATACTCAGGAATTTACTCTCAAGGCCAATTTTCCTCTTACGACCTCACTGTCTCTAATGTTAAGAAAAGCACTTGGAGTCTTTAAATAAAAATATTTAGGAATTCAATGTAGTCAATAAAAAGACAAGGTGTGTCTTTGTGTCTTTTCAAACTGACTTCTTCATAAATTTGCATACAGAGATACATTTTAAAAATTAAGTACCTCAATTATTTCTTCAGAATAAGTTTCATCAATAATAATAATTTACAGATATCAATATTACCTTAAATAAACGTGTACGGAATCCTCAGATACAGAATAGGTACTTGTAATGTTAGAAACTATTTTAAGGTAGATTTTTAAGCAATAAAATGATAGATTTTGTTTTAGAAGGGAAAATGGTGGCAAACATGGGATGATAAAAGCATATATATATGTATATATATATATATACAGATACAAAGAATATACAGAAACATTTATGGTATTGTTTCAGCTTTGTCTGTTCACCAGTTGGCTGCTCAAGGAGAGATGTTGTATCTGGCTACTCGTATTGAACAAGGTAATAACCTATTTTAAGACATATATTGAGAACAAATTCAGTAGCAGCTCAGTGCCTGTAGCTCAGCAGCTAGGGTGTCAGCCACATACACCAAAACTGGCAGCTTCAAGTCCAGCCTGGGCCTGCCAAACAACAATGACAACTACAACCAAAAAATAGCCGGGCATTGTTGTGGACGCCTGTAGTCCCAGCTACTTGGGAGGCTGAGGCAAGAGAATCGCTTAAGCCCAGGAGTTTGAGGTTGCTGTGAGCTGTGACGCTATGGCACTCTACCAAGGGTGACATAGTGAGACTCTGTCTCGAAAAGAAAAAAAAGATTCAGTAGCATTTATTAGATTCCTTATTTTGTTCTATATTAATGTAGGAAACCGTAGAGACAAAAACAAATAGCTGTGTAATTTCACCAGGCAAATAACCACACAAATAGTTGAGTAATCTTACCAGGTAGATAATCCAATGAATAACAACCATAAAAGTAATATAAAGTATAAAAATTTATTTATCACTCTAGTCTTCTATTCAAAAGAAAACATTATAAGTTTTGGTGGCACCTGTGGCTCAGTGGATAGGGTGCCAGCCCCATATACCAAGCGTGGCGGGTTCAAACACCACCCCGGCCAAATTGCAACAGAAAAATGGCGGGTGTTGTGGCGGGCGCCTGTAGTCCCAGCTACTTAGGAGGCTGAGGCAAGAGAATCGCCTAAGCCCAGGAGGTGGAGGTTGCTGTGAGCTGTGTAACGCTCCAGCACTCTACCGAGGGCGACAAAATGAGACTGTCTCTACAAAAAAAAAAAGAAAAAAAACATTATAAGTTTCTTATATTTTTAGAAAATTTTTCTAGAAAACATTTCTATTTTGAGTTATGTGTGAGAACGTATAATATGTACTTGTTATTTACCCTCAAGGGAAAAGATTATGCATACTACATTGCATCTTACTTTTTTAACTTAATATTTTGGAGAGCTTTCCATATAAGCTTTCCATGTTTTATTCTTTTAATAGGTCCATAATTTTGTATTGTATTACAGTACATATCCTGTTTTTTATTCTTTAACGGTCCCCTCAGTGTTGGTTAATTCCAGCTTGTTGCTATTAAATGACAGTATTGTTATCATTCTTTTAATGTATATCCATATTCCCGCAAGTAGATTTGCTGGCTCAACGAGTAAATGCATTTTTATTTTGATATATACTGCCAAGTGTTTGTCTCCACACCAGAGCTTGAGTTTCTATTTCCTCATATCCTCACTAACACAGGATACTATTAGACTCTAATTTTTGCTACTCTAATATATGAAAAATGGTATCTCATAGTTTTGTTTATATTTTTTAAATTAGATTCTATTTATTTATGTTTCATATAGTTTTCTCCAGCTGGTCATTTTTCCTTTGACTTCCTTTATGATGTTATCAAACAAAGGCTTCACATTTTTAACTGTTAAATTAATTTTTTTTCTTTGTGACTTCCTGGGTCTTATATCCTGGCTTAGAAAGGATTTTCCATTATGAGATTATAAATAAATGCACCCCTTCCTTTTTCTAGAACTTCTGTGGTTTCATTTTTGATATTTCAATCTTTGACTCATATAGAACATGTTTTGGTATAATGAGGTAAAGATTGAGCTTTACTCTTATTTTCATTTTTTAGAAAATTAGCCAATTGCCTTAGTGTTGTGTATTGAACACAGAAGCCATGATCAAAGAGTTTTGTTTTTCTTAAACATGTCACTTATAAGAAAAACTTATTCAAACAGTCTATCTATTTATAAATATTTACAAATTTCATTCTCAATCCACTAAATAAATTTAGGGGAAAGGCTGCGGACTTTATAACTAGTAGACTAAATCTAGAGGATAAAATGGGGTTCAGGGTGAGATGGAATGGTACTATATTCCAGATTATTTACTCTTCACTTGCATTATATTGTGTTAGCAAACCACAAAATGAGATAAATTCACAGGCAGCAGTGTTATCTGTAGGATAATAGCTTTTATAAGATGTTAGAGTTTTTTTACACGAATAGCACATATTTATGTAATGCTAAGCGGTATCTTAAGTTCATTTTTATTGTGATCCTTCCAACTTCACATTGAAGTAAGCAAGGTATTATTCTGTGCATTGGAGAGATTAAATGACTTGCTCAGGGTCACATTGCAAATAAGAGAGGCAGGATTCAAACTCTGGTCTCCTGATTCTGAGACCGATATTCTATTTACTGCCTTGTGCCTAGCATTTTGTCATGTCTTGTCATTTATACTTCAGTTTAAATAATATGGTAAATGATCTCAGCTTTGTCCCTTGAGACTCATTTTAATACATTCAGACTGCAAATTACAACATATGACTTCAGTGAACAAAAGTCCACACAAACTGAACTTCATTACGTAATATAATCAACTCCTTGGGATGCCAGTATTTTCATAGTAATATTAATATGTGGTTGTTAAATTAGATCACAAAAATTGCTTTTCTTTTAAATAGAAAATGTTATCAATCACACGGATGAAGAAGGATTTACTCCTCTGATGTGGGCTGCAGCACACGGGCAAATAGCTGTGGTAGAGTTTCTACTTCAGAATGTAAGGAAAATGCCTCAGAAAATGTATATGTACAGTTACCTAAGTTCAGTTAAGTGTTGAGTAAAGTTTTGGTATCTCCAGTCAGCTATATACAATGGTAGAGGATACAAAACCATTTTTAATGCTGTTCATATTTTTGTGGCATGTCAGTCTAGTTGTAAAGGTGACTAATCATACATGAAACAGTGAGGAATAATTTAATGCCCAGCCCCTGTAAATGCAGTAAGAGCAAGAGTACTTTTTAGCTTTGTAGAAGCCCTCAGAGAGGAGCTGTGACTTGATTCCTGAGTGATAAGTATAGTTAGGATTCAGACAGACAGAGGAGGTGGCGCCTGTAGCTCAGTGGGTAGGGTGCCAGCCACATACACCGACGCTGGTGGGTTCAAACCCAACCTGAGCCAGCTAAAATCAACAATGACAACTGTAACAACAACAACAAAAATAACCAGGCGTTGTGGCGGGTGCCTGTAGTCCCAGCTACTTGGGATGCTGAGGCAAGAGAATCACTTAAGCCCAAGAGTTTGTGGTTGCTGTAGCGGTGATGCCACAGTGCTCTACCGAGGGCGACATAATGAGACTCTGTCTCAAAAAAAAAAAAAAAAGAGGAAGGAAGGAAGGCCTCCAAACAATCTTGATAACAAGACCATCCATGAATCAAAGTTTCCATTGTTTCTTTATTAACCCCAGAACATTATCTTAGTGTGGAAGAGTAGTTATTATTGACAGAAATTAAAATATTCTTGTTTAAATTAATTGAAAAGTCTTTTGTCTCTACTTCCTACCCCAGGGTGCTGATCCCCAGCTTTTAGGGAAAGGTCGGGAAAGTGCACTGTCATTGGCCTGCAGTAAAGGATACACAGACATTGTCAAAATGCTGCTTGATTGTGGAGTTGACGTAAATGAGTATGATTGGGTGAGTCTATGATACTGAATTTTAAATTATTACAACAAAACACAGAATTTGTTTCATTTGGGGAGACTTAATGCGTTTTATTAAAAAATAAATACAGAAGAATAATTGACAAACCAAATACCAAAGTTATGTCATAACTTTATACTAATAACATAACTAATAACAATTATTGGTTCTGGTTTAAGTATTCTTCATAAAAGTCTAAATTTTTTGTAAACTATTTCATTCCTAATTCTTAGCAAAACTTATCACAGCAGCATTAAATTACTTGAATTTTGCTCACCCCGAAATACTCTCAATTACATTTTCCTTTTACAGAATGGAGGAACACCTTTGCTTTATGCGGTACATGGAAATCATGTGAAATGTGTGAAGATGCTCTTAGGTAAGCAGATAAAAATGGAAATTATTTAGAAAATGCTACGTGAGGACTTTTATCTTTCCACCTAGTCTCCCTGGTGGTACTCAGAAGCATTCATCTTGTTGGTGTTCACTCCTGGAGAGCTGCCACTGGAGAGCTGCCCGTGCAAGGGCAGCTCCATCACACACCGCATCTGCAGGTGGACCTTTTGTCCTTGTTGCTTTCATTCGGAGGTCCCATCTGAATCCACTGTTATTTTGTCTGCAGTGTCTTTATTCACAAGCTTTGTCTTTCATTGTTTTGAGTTTCAGCCGTTCTGGAGGGCACTTGTTTGTTTGAAATGTCTTCCCTCCAATATACCAAAGTAAATTGTGTTCCCTGTGTACTCCGTACTTGTCAGACCCATCCTGAAAATATTCTCTGTTTGCTGAAAATCTGTCCAGCTGTTTGCCCATGAGCCAGTAATAGACAAAGATAATGAAACACAGGCATTTTCATTTTATTCATGTAGATTTTTTTATTTTGGTATAGAAAATGGAGCTGACCCAACAACAGAAACTGACTCTGGATATAACTGTATGGATTTAGCTGTAGCCCTGGGCTACAGAAGTGGTAAGTATTTGAAAACTCTTGGGTTTTATCTCTATAAATTGTACAAGCCAGTGTTCCAAACCATTTTCGTCACTTGGAGTCATAAAACAAGTTATCCTAACTCCTGACATGTACTTTTAACTATTAGAAAAGTCATCACATTCCTACAAAGTCTATAAATGAGAGTGTTGTTATACCTAGACCACTTTAGACCAGCCTTGTACTATGCACTATCCTTCAGTTCCAGAAATAAAGCAAGACACAGAAAGTCCGGTAATTTGGACAATTACTAAGGCAGTGACAGACTAAGTTTTAAGTTTTTAAGGTATTGTGTTACATGATTGCCCTCAGATTCTGAGTATATCCTACTTGGAAGCAGCTTCATTTTAGAAAAATTGAGGATGTGGCTTGGTGCCCACAGCTCAGTGGTTAGGGTATCCACCACATGCACTGGGGCGGTGGGTTCAAACCCAGCCCAGGCCTGCTACCAAAAAAAAATAGCCAGGTGTTGTGGCAGGCACCTGTAGTCCCAGCTACTCGGGAGACTGAGGCAAGAGAATTGCTTGAGCCCAAGAGTTTGAGGTTGCTGTGACTTGTGGTGTCATGGCACTCTACTGAGGGCAACATAGTGAGACTCTGTCTCAAAAAAAAAAAAAAAAAAAAAAATTTGAGAATGTTAAGTTGAATTTGATAGTTTTGATAAAAATTTGGAATCAATATCCTGTGATCTTAATTACCTATGTGTTCTAGTTCAACAGGTTATCGAATCACATTTGTTGAAGCTGCTTCAAAATATCAAGGAGTAGATAGAGTCATCAGAAAATGTTGTCTCCCCTTTGGTTTACCTTTTGGTCCTTATAAATAATAGTTTACTTATATATTTTTACCTCAGTTGCAATATTTACTGATTTTTAGTAAGTTTTAATATTTCTCTGAGTAATTCACTGGTTTATAATAAATGTAATGTTAATACTTTTTATAAATGTGTTTTACTGTATATTTAAAATTATAAATTAATATTTCATGGCATGTACATTTTTATGGTACAGATAGTCATCTGTCTTTGTATCAAGTGCTGTAATTTGACATTTTCAGATCATTCTGCACTATTCATCTTTACTCTTATATTAACTCATTTGACTTTATATAAGATTTGATATATATAAATTACTAGAAAAAAATTTGTTATTCACAGTGTGATTGTTTATAAAACAATGTTATAAATAAAGTACTTTTCTGTCAGTTTGCATGATAGTTTTTTAAATTATGTAAGATTATTAGATATTTCTTTAGGATTTTTAATCTGACCCTTCTGTATTGCCTTAGCACTTCATTAGATCAAATAACATACATAATTCAAATAAATTGAATGTAAGTCAATCAACAAAGACTTACTGATTGTCCTTTTCAGAAGCATATTTAGAATATTTTTCTCTTGTAAATAAGTTTTTCTGTAAGAAAAGTTCTCTGTGAAAGAGAAGTCAGTTTTCAGTACAAGTGGACTGCTGTTTACTGCCACTGGCTGTTTACTGCCACTATAAACTCAGGTTTATAGTGAGAGAAGAGAGCCATGTAGTGAAAGTTAATTTGAGAATGATAGGGAGGTTGAGGCAAGAGGAACTCTTGAGCCCAAGAGTTCAAGTTTGCTGTGAGCTATGATGATGCCATGGCACTCTACTGAGCAACAAGGCTTTGATATTTGGAGACTTTAATCTTAGAGCAGAACCTTCTGGAAAACATCCAATAAAAGCAGAAATGATAATGAGACTAAATGACCATGATTAGTTTCTTTCTTTCTTTTTTTTTTTTTTTTTGGCAGTTTTGGGCCAGGGTTGGGTTTGAACCCGCTACCTGCCACCTACTCCTTTGAGCCACAGACACCGCCCATAGTTTGTTATAACAGTAACACCGAAAGGAGAAAGTAAAACTCTCTATTGTGGCACTCTGCATAATTATTTCATTAAAAAATTGATCCGGGCGCCGGCCCCATATGCTGGAAGTGGCGGGTTAAAACCCAGCCCCAGCTAAAAACTGCACATACACACACAAAAAAATTGATCAGTATTTCTTACCCTCCATATAGTAAGAGTACTGAGAAACCTCCAAGGCCTTTTCATAAAATGTATGTCTGAAATACTTACATTAATAGCATTTTACCTATACAAACTTAACCCTGGGGAGGCTGGGCATTGTTTCTGATTTAATAATTCTTCCTATGCTGCTCATACTGTAATATTGAGCTAACTAAGATATATGGAGAACACAAAACAACCTCATAATTTCCAGCATTCCTCTTTTTACAAAGTGAAATAAATATAATCTTCCAAGGACCTGTGGGAAATCTTAAAGGTAGTTGGAGATATGTAAGACATCCTGGAAATATTTCTTTGCTTAATTTAGAATGTGATCTTGTGAGGCAAAAATCAAAAAACATTATCAGAGAAGATTAAACACTATTTAAATAGTAGCATGGGTACTAAGAAACAAACCTATTTAATCAAAATGGCAAAATATATATAAACATAGAAGACAGCACGATTTCCTCTTCATAGCTGAGGAAACTTCACTTTTTGGTTGGTTTTTTTTTTTAATAATCAAGGACATGATAAAGTCAAACACAAAGTAAAGAAATTATTCTGGAGAAACATGAAATTTCTGCTATCTGTATCACCTGAGGACTGCTGGGAACAAACCAGCAGAGGAAGGGGCATTTTTGCTCCCTGCCTTTTCTCTCTGCCTTCTGGAGTAGGAGGCTTTTTCTCTTCGTGCCCTCAGACATCAGACTCCAAGTTCTTCAGCCTTTGGGCCTTTGGGACTTGAACCAGTGGCCTTTCAGGGGCCCTGGGGCTTGACTGGGGGCCGCGCTGTCAGCTTCCCTGGTTCTGAGCCTTTGGTGGTGGACTGAGTGAGGCTGCAGGCTTCTCTGGTGCACCCACCTTGCAGACTTTGGTGGGATTTACAGCTTCTGTGAGGGTGTGAGCAAATTCCCCCTAAAAACTCCCTTTCCATATAGCCTACTGGTTCTGTCTCTCTGGAGAAGCCTGACTGAAAAGCATGTAATTCTTAATTGCTTTGAGGTTGCATACAGACCTCAAATAGACCAAAATAACAAAACAAAAACAGGTGAATAAATCATCTCTCACCTGAGAGAGCTGGTCTCCATTATTCACCCAACAGAGATCTCCACGTAGGCCATTAAAGCAAATCCCTAATCATGGGTGCTACTAATAGGAAATGACTTTCTGAAAGTGTGCAAAACAACAAAAACAAAGAAATAAAATCAGTAGAAAGGAGCGTTCTGTTGCCACCCAGAATTCACTCAGAGGCCGAGAGAAGAGGCACAGGTGAGTCAGTTGACCTGGTTCCCTGGGGCTGATCCCCTCAGACGTCTCAGTGCATGACCTTCAAGTCTGATCAAATGAAGAGGGTAGCAGACATGCCTCTCTCATACAAAATAAACACGTGACAATGATTTTATTTAACTCAATGAATGATGAGACCAGTAAGAGATGACAACTGGCTCCAAGAGCCTTTGAGAAGCTGGGTAATTTTGGCAACAATAAGTTTACCACTTTATTGTTTTGTATTTGATATCACCAATAAAATCCCAAAAAGTAGCAGTAACTTTTTGTTGTATTGGGTTGTGCAACAACCCAGATACTGTTACTGGGTTGTACACAAACCCAGATACTGTTCAACAGGGACATAAATTGCCATTTAGGGGATCTTTTCCACAAAGCAAAAATTATTTGCTTCTTTGCCAGACAAAAACCTGTAGATTAAGACATAATGTCTCTATGTCTGGGACTTTTAATAAAGAGGTAAGGCTGAATCAAATTACATTTCTCAATATAGTCCTTGGGTGGCCTTTGTCCCTTAGGACATTGAAAGGACGTGTCACCATGACCTTCTAGCACTTCAGTGAAAGCCAGGCTGGGGTTAAGGTCATTTCCCTTGCAACTAATCTCCCTTCTTTCATCACCTGGGAGGTAAACTAATATATGAGTGCTGAGGTGTTGATGACAACCCTTTTCCGGCATCTTCTTACTGACTAGACAACACAATTTGCTCCAGTATTACCCACAGTGACAGGAGCTGAAAACTGGAGATCTGAGTGGAAAAGGTTAATATTTTGAATATTCTTGATCTTTGCACAGACATTGCCAATAGCTTAGATAGATGTTTTTAAGGAAAATGTAATAGATGATTTTAACTGTGAAACTATACAGATTTTTAAAGTTTGTAGTTTTGGATTTTTCTTTCAGGTGTCTGTTAGCCTCCTGATTTTTAGAAAGCACTCTAAGATTTAATTACCATACCTTTATATTAATATGTACAAAAAATTAAAACTTGAAATTCTTTTGTTAGAACTGGCTACATTCATACATTATAGGGAGAGATTTTGGTGCTGGTTATATCACCAAATATATTTTAAGTCAGTAGCATTGAATGTATACATAGCTAAGTGATTTGCTGTATAATGAATAAAATGTTTAAAAATCTGAGAGTTGTAACCTGAATAAAAGGCCTAGCGAGGTGGCTCATGCCTGTAATCCTAGCACTCTGTCTGGATGGCTGACATGGGTGGATTGCCTGAGCTCAGGAATTCGGGACCAGTCTGAACAAGAGTGAGACCTCGTCGCTAAGAAAGGAAAATAGCCGAGTGTGGAGGCCAGTGCCTGTAGTCCCAACAACTTGGGAGGCTGAGGGAAGAGGGTCTCTCTTTTTTTTTTTTGCAGTTCTTGGCCGGGGCTGGGTTTGAACCCGCCACCTCTGGCATATGGGGCTGGCGCCCTGCTCCGTTAAGACACAGGCACTGCCCGGAACAGGATCTCTTGAGGTCAAGAGTTTGAGATTACTGTGAGCTATGACACCAGGGCATTCTCAAAGTGAGAGAGATAAAGCAAAACTCTGTCTCAAAAAAAAAAGAAACTGAATAAAAATAGAATGAAAGGCAGGAACAACTCTATTATAAAATTCTTTGTTCCTCCACTTTGATTTTTTTCTGTGACAGAACTTTTCAGATTTACATACCTATGGAGAGCTACAAAGGTTTACCACTTTATTGTTTTGTATTTGATACCACCAAGAAATCCAAAAAAGTAGCAGTAACTTTGTTTTTATTGTTTAGAACTTTTTACTATAAATATACACATCGTAAAAAAAAAAATCAAGATATGAAAAAGGGCTATGATTAAAACATTTTTAGGTGTGCGTTTAGACAGGAAGTACAACTGTTTAAGAAAAGAGATACAATCCAAAGAGAATTGTGTAAATATTCTTTGGTTAACGTAAACCTCAAAGGTTTAATCTATCTTATGTATACGTTTTCCTCTTCGGCAGATAAAGCCCACTGTGTTAGAATTAGATACCAACTGTGTGCACAGGGACATGGGCCACCTGCACCATCACCATGGCAGTGCCTGGAAGTGAGAATTTTATTATTGGTGATTTTATGTTCTATGCAGCTGAAATTAGAATAGGATACACAGTCACTACACTGGGACTACACTATTTCACACTGACTGCCTGCTGAGTTCTTTCTGTGAAACGGAGTCTAGGCCCCTGCATAATATATTTGTTCCACTTTGCTTTAAAGTGAAATTGTTCTCCCTTTGACAGATTTCAAATGTCAATTGTTCAAAGTGCCAGGTGCACTTGTGTTTATTTATAAGCCAGGGAAGTATCTAAGGTCTTTAGGTGTTTCTGTTCCCTCTTTATAGCCACTGAGGCTGGATTCTGGCCAGGATGCATTTGTGGGAAGCATCATAAATACCTTCTTGGTGCTCAGTTGATCTTCTGCTCAGCATCTTTTCTACAAAGGTTGAATGTTGGAAACGAGAAATTTCCCGTAACAGTCATACAAGCCTTCAACACACATGTATGAAGAACATGTTCAGTGCTAGAGACTAGGCTGGGGGTTACCGTGTGGCTCCCTGCCCTCCCCAGAATGACCTTTCCTCAACTCATACATCTTGAGGACAAGTTAAAAATGTCATATGTTGGGCGGCACCTGTGGCTCAAAGCGTAGGGTGCTGGCCCCATATACCAGAGGTGGCAGGTTCAAACCTGACCCCGGCCAAAAACTGCAAAACAAACAAACAAACAAAAAAAAAAAATAATGTGTTAATGAAGGTATGCTTGTAGCTCAAATATGCTTGTTACTGGGTTTCTCATATGTTACTCGTCATCAGCATCTTCATTGACCCCACACAAGCCTCCATCTCCTGAGAATGAGATGACTGAAGAGCTCACAGTGGTGGAATAAAGTTCCACTCCAAGGGCAATTGGTTTTCAGCCTACAGAGCACAGTGGAATCAACTGGAGAGGTTTCATTAGGGTGGGACCAGATGTCAGGTCCCCTTGTTCAGGCTGGTTCTTGGTTCCCAGTACTGAAGAATGGTTACTGGTACCAAGTTGATGGCATATATGAGCAGAGCAAGCAGGCAAAGTGCCAAAGTGTTGTTAAAGATGACAGCATAGTCGAATAGCCGAGGACTGTGGCGGGCGCCTGTAGTCCCAGCTGCTTGGGAGGTGTAGGCAGGAGAATCGCTTGAACCCAGGAGTGGGAGGTTGCTGTGAGCTGTGATGCCACGGCACTCTATCTAGGGTGACAGCTTGAGACTCTGTCTCAAAAAAAAGATGACAGCATAGTTCATTCCAAAGAAGAAGGGGCCAGCCCCTGTGCAACGAGGAGACCTGGAGGTTGGCAAGATTTCTTTTATGCTCACTCCCTAATTTTTTGTTAAGTGAGGAGTGGAATATTCTTAGTTTTTCTTGGAAAAGAATGGAGAATTCCTAGAATTTGGAACCCTCCCCCTTTCTATCCTTGTAAGGTAATTTCCAGGGGTAGCCATGGTATTTGTAAACTGTCATGGCACTGGTAATTTTTACTGGGTTAAGGAGGGTAGTTTATTTAAGGACATGTTACCTAAACTGTGTGCATGCTCCAAAGACCCTCTGTCAAGGCCCTGACGTACCTCCACTTTGTGGTTTCTCTACCTCTGTCTGATCAGTCGGTCCTTGGAGACCCTCTATTGGAGACCAAACATCTGGTCAGTCCTTGGGGACCCCTTTGACATGTCATCTGTTCCTACTTGGAAGCCTCCTCCCTAGCCCCCTCCCTAGGGTCCTAATCAGGTTGTTCCCAAAACAACATGACCACATCTGTCAGTCAATGTCAGAAAGTCCCTGCAACATTGATTAGCCCCTATCTCAAGTCAACCCACCTGCAAGGTCCCGCACCTGCACGGTCTCAATTGGCTCTATTCCCACGACAGCTCAGGCCTGCCTGACTCCAGCCATTCCAAAGCAGCATCCACCCTCCACCTGCTCCTGTCAGTCTGCCTAACAGGGTGCAGATGCTGAGGCTGGGTCTCACCCCGGGGGGTCTGACTTAATTAGCCTGGGCTCCTTCAGGGGCTTACAATAGCTTCCCAGGAGATTCTAATGTAGTCAAGGCTGGGAACCACTGCTCCAGGGGCAATGAGCTCCAGGCAGGTGGAACCGGTATCATCCAAAACACATTGTAACGTTTGCCTCTTGAATTGCAGGTCTGTCTGCAAAAGAACCTTATGAAAGAGTTTTTCTCTGGCCTGTTGGTACCTGCTAGGATTATTTTACAAAGATGAACAGGTTCCCTTTTAAGCCTGTGTGACAAAGAATTTGAAAATGTTAATCTTACCTTTTGTGAGTGAATAATTCACCTTTTGTTGCTCAATGAATTGTTCCTGGTGACTGAACATCCTTTATTAATCTGCGTCTGAAAGAGAGGCCACTTCCGAAGCCTCATTTCTGTTTCCTTTGCTTATCCTTTGGATAAAAAGGAGTCCTGAACATCCAGTACAGCAACTGGTACCAACAAATCCTTCAGAGTCTGTCTTGTTATTCCTTTGTTCTAGGGTTTCCTAGAACACGGGACACAGTGTTGAGGGAAGCTCTGACCCTCCGGGCCCCAGGCCAGCTCACAGGGTTTATCCACAAGGCCACGTAACCTCCTCCATCACACACGTCTCTCGTGGAATCTTCTGTCTCTTAACTTAGACGTCCGAGGAGACTGTCAGCAATGAGCTCCATTCTTCTGCACCTTCTCAGTGATCCCCTCCTCAGACGTCCCTCAGCTCCTTCAGGAACAGGCTGTCAGTATTTAGGCAAGAGTCTGCCCACACAATTGAAGCAGAATTTGGCCTCACTGCCCTCTAAAAAGAATAAGCCACTCTCTGTGTGCCTTTCTAGATTCTTCTTTGAAAATTAGTGTTGCCTTGCCTATGCTGATGAGATACTGAGGGCCCTCCCAGAGAGAGCACCATGCACTTGGTCAGCTTCCAGACAGCCTCCTGCTTGGGGAAAACTCAGCGCACCAATAAGCCTCCCATGTGAAAAGTTAGTCCAGGTGTGGTTGCATCTCTCAGCCTTTTCTTCAATAGATAATAAGATTTCAGGGAGGAAATGGGAGGTGATTGTGCTCTTTGGAGGGTCCAGTCTTAGAGTTGATAAGGGGGGTATTAGAGTAGAGCCTCTTCCAGAATCAGTTGACCTTCAAGAGCTTTTAATTTAAAATATCAGCATGGAATCAGTGTAACCTGGCTTATTGTACCCTCAATGAATCCCCAACAATAAAAATATATAGGGCAGCGCCTGTGGCTCAAGGAGTAGGGTGCCGGCCCCATATGCCGGAGGTGGCAGGTTCAAACCCAGCCCTGGCCAAAAACTGCAAGAAAAAAAAAAACAATATATAGGCTCGCACCTGTGGCTCAAGTGGCTAAGGCGCCAGCCCCCCATACACCTGAGCTGGCGGGTTTGAATCCAGCCCAGGCCTGCCAAACAACAATGACGGCTGCAACCAAAAAATAGCCAGGCGTTGTGGCGGGTGCCTGTAGTCCCAGCTAGTTGGGAGGTGGAGGCAGGAGAATCGCTTGAGCCCAGGAGTTGGAGTTCGCTGTGAGCTGTGATGCCACAGCACTCTACCCAGGGTGACAGCTTGACGCTCTGTCTCTAAATTAATTAATTAATTAAAATATCAGCATAGCAGGGTGCCATAGTTGGGGCTCCTTCACTGAATTTTACTACCCCATGTCTTGTTATAAGGAACTCTCAAGCACATATGTTTGTGTACTTGTGGAAATTTAATCCGTAGCACAAATTTCTAGAAGTGGAATTGCCTGATCAGAGGATGTGTTTACCTAACATCTTGATAGACGACAATTGCCCTCCAGTTTGTCACCCCAGCCCCTAGCCCCAGCACTCAAGAGTGCATGTTACCCACTGTTCATCAACACCGTCTGGGTTCTTCCCTCCTGATTTTCATCATTCTCATTATTAACAATGGTAGCTCATTTCCATCTTAATATACAGTTCCTTAATCTCAAACAAAATCTAACACCTTTTCACACTTAGAAGCCATTTCTTTTTAAGTGTTTATTATATTCTTGCATACTGTTCTATCAGGTTATTGATCTTTTTCTCAATTTAAAAAACTCTTCATATACCAAGGAAACTGTGTACTAAAGAATATCCTTTGTACTAAGGCATACTTTAGTACCTTGTACACTAAGATACTAGGGAATAGGGTGGTGCCTGTGGTTCAAAGGAGTAGGGCACCAACCCCATATGCCGGAGGTGGTGGGTTCAAACCCAGCCCTGGCCAAAAACTGAAAAAAAAAAAAAAAAAAAAAAAGATACTAAGGAATACTATGTAGCAAGTACTTCACAGTCTTTATATTAGCAAGTATTTTACAGTCTTTCCATTAGAAATTATTCTGTTCCAAGAGCTAGAACTCAACTCATTTAAATAACAAAGGATGTTAATAAAGAATATTTATTGGCTTACATAATTGAAAAGTTCATAAGGAGTCACCGCTTCGGGTGAAACCCGTTGCAGCAGCTGACCTCACTTTGTTTATTTCCCTTTTCCCCGTTCTTCTGCTTCATTGCTGTTTCTTTTTTTTTTTTTTTTTTTTTTTTACATTTCAATTGTTTTCTTTAAAAGGAGTGAGTTGTGTACAGGCAGGTTAAATGCTTTATAGACAAGAAAAAAAAACTGCGCTAGAACCAACTTATTCATCATCATCTTCTTCATCTTCATCTTCTTCGTCTTCCTCCTCCTCTTCATCCTCTTCATCCTCCTCATCTTCCTCCTCTTCCTTCTTTTTCTTGCTTTTTTCAGCCTTGACAACTCCCTTTTTTGCTGCATCAGGCTTTCCTTTAGCTCGGAATAGCTCGGTC
>CAUYPK010069505.1:0-28412 GCA_963574355.1 Loris lydekkerianus | reverse complement strand
GGGGGGGCCCGCGCCCCCCCGCAGCCCCACCCCTCGCGCCCCCCCCCCGTGGGGGGGGGGGGGGGGGGGGGGGGGGCCCCCCCCGTGCCGGGAGAAGGTAGGAGTAGAGGTAGAAGTTCTTTTTTTCAAGGCAGAGAAAATGAATCCAGTTGGTCCCAAGATACCCTGCAGCCTAAAGTATGTGAATACAGGCTCCTACTTAGGGGTCCTCAAACTTTTTAAACAGGGGACCAGTTCACTGTCCCTCAGACTGTTGGAGGGCCGAACTATAGTTTAAAAAAAACTATGAACAAATTCCTATGCACACTGCACATATCTTATTTTGAAGTAAAAAAACAAAATGGGAACAAATACAATCACACCACCTCATGTGGCCCAGGGGCTGTAGTTTGAGGACCCCTGAGTATTGACATGTGCCAGGCACAATGTTAAGCTCTCCAAGAGAAGGCATACCTAGGGTTTAAGTTCAAGTTCTGGCTTCCCATTTACTGTCTGTTTGACCTCAGAAAAGTTTCTTAATCTCTGTGAACTTTTATTTCTTTTCTTTTCGTTCTCCCTTCCCCTCACCAAAGAGACAGGTCTTGCTATGCTGCCCAGGTTGGAGCACAGAGGCTATTCGTAGCATAATCATAGCTCACCACATCCGCTAACTACTGGGCTCAAACAATCCCCTGGCCTTAGCCTCCCAGGTAGCTGGGACTACAGGTGCATTCCACCACATCTAGCTCTGAACTTCCTTTTCTATGGCTATAAAACAGGGTACCCATACCTGTTTCCAAATGGTTTGATAATGATGTAAAACTCTCAATTCAACAAACAGAAGACTGAGATCCATGCAGGCAGGGTCCTAATCCACATTGTTTATTGCAGTGTCTCCCTACCCCATGTACTTCTCACCTTTACAACTCCACACCTTTACCCGTGCCATCTTCTCCACTCAGGATGCCTTTTTCTCTCCTCCATTCCCACCTAATCAACATCCTTCTTCAAAGCCTGACTCAGATGCTACCTGCATTACACTGGGGCAAATGCTGAGCCTGGGTTCTTTCCCAGTCCTTGCCCTAATTAGCACCAGAACTCCTAGGTCTGAAATTGTTGGACAGCCTAGGAGAGCAACAGCAGAGTGGCTAATTGTATGGGCTTAACCCTGGATAAGTTACTTCTCTATACCTCAGTTTATTTATCTGTATAATGGCTTAATAATGGTATACCTACCCCACAGTGATATTCTGAGGTTTAAATGAGGTTGTGAATTTATAAAGAGGCCAGGCATGTAATAAGCCTTCAATAAATGTGGTCGACCTCTGTTGTCCAATATGGTTGCCATAAGCCACATGGACAATTTAAAGTAAAATTAATCAACATTCAATTTAAACTTCAGTTCCTTAGTCACACTAACCATGTTTCACATGGGCCACTGGCTACCAAATATGCATACATTTCTAACAGGACAGCCTGGATACACAAAATGCCTATTGTAACTGCAGACAATAAGAAGAGGAGCACACAGTAAAATGCTCTGTACGTCTGTGGCTTCTGGATATGTATGAAGGCTCATGGCTCCTGGAGGACCTCCACCCCTCCTTCTGGCCCTCCTTGCTCAGTCTCCAATGACACCAGCAGTAACTGGAGCAACTCACATTGGAGGGGTTAGAGTGAGGAGAGAGACTGGTGAGAAACAGGTGGGATTAGGACCTAATGAGAGGGCAGTGGAGGAATCTGATCTCTGTAACCACCAGCCTGGCAGGAAGTGGGTGTGGACGACAGCTGGGGCTTTCCAGAAATTGAGGCTGGAATGTGAAGTGGGGCAGGGCTGATGTGTAGAGTTACTTAACTGCTCCTGAATACATGCACCAGGTGCTCCAGTTAGAACAAAATGGCCAGAGGTGGCCCCTCCTTCTTCTGGATCAAGCTATAGCAGGACACCAGAGCAAGGAAGATATCAGGCAAGAAGATGACATCAGCTCACCTAAATTGACCAGAATAGAGACCTACGATAGCCCAGGGATGAGGACCTAGGATGCACTAGGGGCAGGGGATCTGGAAAAGTCCTAGGTAGAATAGCATGGAAAGCCTTGCTGTGGGGAACAAGGTGAGCCCTTGAAGATCCCCTCAAGAAGGGGAAAATGTGACCACATGGCCATGATGCAGTCTCAAGCTGATGGTTTCTTTATAGACCATCATTGATGTGGTCTCTCCCTTCCTGGAGCTTCTAAGAGCTAGAAGAGAATAATCCCTTAGATATGTACCACCCTCAAAAGCCTCCATGTCCCATTAGATCTCCCCTCCAACCATGCAGAAGAGCAGAGCAAATGTTGATAGCCCCATTTTATAAATGAGGTGAGTGTTACTCAGAGATGCCATCTTGAAAGGTTTTATAGGGGAGTGGAGAGCATAGCTGGGCCTCATTGGCACATCAAATAGTGAAATGTCAGGTGGCCTGACAGAAATCAAAGGACAGAGAAACCTTCTGGGCTTTCCTCATCCCCTTGCAATGAACTACTAGGTCCTTCCAGCTGTATGTGCCTCATTGGTCAGGTGTGTAAAGTCCCAAGAAACACCACCACCACCCAAGGCCATCAATCTCCCCCCCCTCTCTCTCTAGGGGTGCTGTCCCCACTGCAGGTTCAGAGGACAAGGGGCCATGAACAAAGCCCCATCATACCCAGAGATGGAATGAAAGAATAGCCATGTGTGGGGCCCCTTAGTTTTTTCCCATGTCAGGGTTCTCAGGGCCAGATCCTCAGGATAGGATTTGAAAGACATCAGGAAAACACAAACCTGCACCAACGACACCTTTTGAGTTCCATTTTCTGCCCCAGCCTATCTTCTTCTTGACTGTGCCTATTTGTCATGAAATAAGAATGTGAACCTCCCACCCCCAGAGAAGTGAAGTAACTGTTACTAGATTGACCTAGCTTCAGAATCTTGTCCTATTTGTGGGCTCTCTTCACTAGTGAGAAGGGGAAGCCAAGGCTCAGCTAGAAAGGTGTCCACAGGAAGTGGTCTTTGCTCCACGAATGCAGTTATTACTAGAGGCCTGGGAGTGCTCAGGGAGTTCTCCAGACATTCACCCTGGGCCCAAGCCACAAGGAGCCAGCCTCCTTCCCTCCCTGTCCTATGCTTTCTCCTGCATAGGACTTCTGGCATACCCTACCATGCCAATTCTTCCCCCTAGACCTGTACCAGAGCCAAGCACAAGATCTCCCTTAATCCCAGTTATGTAATGTGCAATCTAAACAGTTAGCCAAGGAGGAGGTACATAGAGCCACACCCAGGAGTGAAGGTGAAATCCCCAGCTGGGCCAGGGCTGACAAACTAGGGCTCGACCTCTGCCCATAGTGGTCACCACTCCTCAAGGCTCAGCCAGCACCATGAGTGGCCGAGTTGGAGACCTGAGCCCCAAACAGGCAGAGACCCTGGCCAAGGTGAGAGCCCCTCCCTTTGGGTCTTCAGGGGAAAAGGGCTGAAGGAGGTGGGAAGGGGTGGCTAGAAGGTTATCCCTCTCTGTTGATTCATCATGTTCTTGACATTGTCTCTTTGCTGTGATCTTCAAAAGTGTCAAGTCTCACAGTGCCCAGTGACATCAGTCCTAGGTATGGGTACAGTGAATAACACCATTTTCTGGCAATATTGTGGGTGATGCCTACCCAGGATCAAGCCTAATTTCTCCTAATCCAGGGGCCAGACCCAGAGAGCTCCATCTGGCAGCTAGGCACCCTCATTCCTCCCTCCTAGGGCCCTTAGGTGGGAGCTAAAGGATGCTGCTGGTCTGCCCTCAAGCTGTTCTTCCTCCCTCCCTAAGATCCTGAAAGAGGTCTAGTCTGTAAGAGCCCAGAAGACAGAGCAATGTGTTGTCATTCCCACAGTTAAGGGGGGAGAGGACACACAATTACTAACCATGTTTTTGTAGAATATGGGATGGCAATAGGCAGAAGCTTTGGTGGAGGGGACTAAGATACACCCAAACTCTAATCCACTTACTCATCCACCCAACCATTTATCCTTCTTTCCATCCACCCATTCATCTTCCCACCCACCCATCTGTCTATCCATCTCTACTTCATTTACCCACCCATCTTTCCTTTCCATTTACTGACTTATTCATCCTCCTACTCTTGGTCCATTCGTCCATCCAATCATCCGTGTATCCATCAGTCCAACCATCTATCCATCCATCCAACCATTCATCCACTCATTGATTTCTCTTGCTTTTTAACCATTTACCCACCCCTTCATTCAACCATCTATTCTTCTTTCTGTCCATTTACTCACCCATATATCCTCCTTCCACTCATCCACTTATTCAGCCATTAAACTATCCTTCCATCAGCATGAACCATACTGCATGTGGGATGGAAAGAGAGGTGATGCAGGCAATCTGAGTCTGGAGGCCAAGGCTTAATGTGAGAGGGCCACTATAGCCAGTGTCTCTCTTCCCAGTTCCAAGAAAATGTCCAGGATGTGCTGCCTGCCCTGCCTAATCCTGATGATTACTTCCTTCTGCGTTGGCTCCGAGGTGAGGGCAGAGGCAAGGAAGGTTGGGATCTGGGGACAGGAAGAAAAGCCTGGTCCAGCTGCCTAAGAATGATCCATAGATCTCAGGATCTGCTTCAGGTCTAGAGTGGGAAGAGGGAAGGGAAGCAAAGTGCTACCCAGGCAGCCAGTGTCTTCCATAGCTTCCATTGGCCAGAAACAGACAAGACAACCTCTTTCCTACCTCATGACTTCCTTCCATCTTCTTACAGCTCGGAATTTTGATCTGCAGAAATCGGAGGCCATGCTCCGCAAGGTGAGAACCACCCACCCTGGAGATTCCAGGAAGGGTTTCATGGGGGAAATCAAGCTTCAAACCCTTCCCTCCCTCCCCTTTATCAAGGTGCTGGGAGCTCAGTGGGGTCTTACCACTCATTACCCTTTCAGTACATGGAGTTCCGGAAGATCATGGACATTGACCACATCCTCGATTGGCAACCCCCAGAGGTGAGCCAACACCTCCTAGACCCTTCAGTACTTCATAGACATGCCACCCAAGTAGCCTCTGGGCCACTGGGGACCATGGGTGAAGAGCAGCAAGGCCTGTGGAACCTCCTGGGTTTGCAGGCACCTCTCCTATAATGACAACAAATATTTCCTAAGGGCTACAAGATCTAGACCTGGGTGAAACTTTAAGTAGTATGAACTCATTTAAACATCACAACCCCATGAGGTATGTCCTATTGTTCCCACTTTAAATATGGGAACACTGAGGCCCAGAAAAGGTTAGGCAACTTGCCCAAGTTCCACAGCCCAAGATAGGGCTGGGATTTGAGCTCATACCTGTCTGGTGTCCTAAACCTGGGCTCTTAACTACAGCAGTTAGCCGGTACCTCTGTGCCTGTTCCCTAGGCCTCTGCTCAGAGCATCCTATCTGGGTGGGAAAGAAACTTAACCCACCAAGGTGCTGACAAGAATAGTGCAACCATGGTGTCTTAGTAGAGTAATGGTCACAGCTTCATTTCTGGGGCATTTTCTGGACCAGGCACTGTGCTCTGCCAACATGATCTCAGAGTCTTTTCCTTGCAGACCCAAGAGAGGGGGATTATCCAAATCATTTCATGGAAGAGGCAATAGAAAGGGGCTTAGAAAGGTGATGTCACTTGCTCAAGGACACACAGCAGGAATGCATCAGTGTCTGTATTTGAACTAGATTTGTTGACCTTGAGAATCTCTGATCTCCATTACTAAACCCAGCTGCTCTCCACAGAAATGAATGTGGGAAGCAATGGGGGAAGAATTAAGGAGTCCAGAGGCCTTGAACCAGGCCTGGCTGAGACCTGGCTTTGCCCATCAAGAGCAAGGGCCTCCCCTGTAGGGCCCTAACATTTCTCATTTAGGACAACAGCACTGTTCACCAGGGGAGGGATAGTGCTTAGTACCATGGTACCTATACGCTGGGGTCCCCAGGTCAGCCTGATCTGGGGGTTTCCAGAGAGGTGAAATAATTCCAAGTTCTGTGTATCTTTCCTTGCCCAGGTGATCCAAAAATACATGCCTGGGGGCCTGTGTGGCTATGACCGTGATGGATGCCCTGTGTGGTATGACATCATTGGGCCACTAGACCCCAAGGGGCTGCTTTTCTCCGTCACCAAGCAGGACCTGCTCAAGACCAAGATGAGGGACTGTGAGCGCATCCTGCATGAGTGT
Source organism: Loris lydekkerianus (assembly GCA_963574355.1). NCBI lineage: Eukaryota > Metazoa > Chordata > Mammalia > Primates > Lorisidae > Loris > Loris lydekkerianus. The sequence continues at coordinate 22,226 of CAUYPK010069505.1, read as the reverse complement.
GACCTGCAGACAGAGCGGGTGAGGCCCAGGCCATGTGGGGAGGGTGGCTGGGTGCAGGTGTCTTTGGGGGTGGGGAACAGTGGCATTCCCAGGAACACACCTGTGTTCTCTACTATCATAGTTGGAGAGCTCTTGAGTCAAGGAGGTGGGCAGAGGGAGGGGGATTGGTAGAAGTATCTCTTTAAAATATTTTTATTTAATACTCACCAATTTTAATGTCTGATTGGTTAAGATTATCCTTATGCTCTCTCCAAGTTCTTGCATTTCTCAAATATGTTGTCCTTCTTACTTTTGAGGGAAGGAATCAATCATATGAAGAGAATAAGGCCAAGCTAGTCTAGCTCTCTGCAGAGAACTGAGGATCTAGGTTCTCTACAATAGACACTGATTTTTGACAAAAATAGTAAAGACCCTGGTGCAAGTGACTGGTGAGTAAGACCCTGAGACATTTATTTCTTCCTGGAGTTCTCTACCAGTAGGGATGAGAGGCAATCACTGGTCATGTCAAGTCCCTGCTAACTGCAATATCATCTAAGCTGTTGTATCTGTGGTTCAAATTTTCATTTTGGATGGGTTTTGCCAGAGCCCTTTCCTCCGATTAAAGATCCTCAAAGTTTCATTCATTACAACTAACTCTAAAATGAAATCTTTCTGGAACCATCTTCCATGCTATGCCTTTTAGAATTTTTGTTTTCTCCTCAAACATGGAGAGTGAGTATCTGGGCTTCCATTTTTTACCTGATATGGTTGCATTTCCTTGCTAGGGGAGGGCCGGGAAGGCTGACTTTCTGAAGGGCTTTCCATCAACAATCGGATGGATGGATTCTGCTACTTGTACCCCCTCTAGCACTTGGCTTTTAATTTTTACATCTGAATTATGAAATGCCACTTCTACCAGCTACTGCCAGGAGCTGAGAACATTAATATTGATGCCCAGAAAGGTTGAGAGTGCAGCTGCAGGAAGATTTAAAGATTGGAATTATCAGGGACGGCATTTGAGTAAATAAATCCACTATACAATTTGCTTACCTTTTCACCCCCAATGCTACAGGAAATTTATTTTTAAAGAAAGAGAAAAATTAACACATGATCTGAGCCTACTAACCATACCATAGATGTTCCCCTCTTTTCTTCCAGCCGCACTTGTCTGTCATCAACATGTGCGATTGGCAGGGGCTGAATGCAACGAGGTGTGTTGCAGCTCCCAATTATATAAATAGAAAAAAAATGGGAGGAACAGGAGACAGAGGGAGAGGGCGCATTTGGACACAACATTTGTCCTCTTGCAATGTTACACTTAGTTATAGCCACATCAGCGTACAGAAGGCAAACTGTTGCTTGTGATGTTTGGGAACCATCTGCTGAGCCTAGGGCAAATTTCACATTAAAACCCAATTTCAGTTGTGACCTAAAAATGAGGAGAAAGGCTGTCGTTCTGAGCGAGTGCCACTTTGAATGCCTTTTCCCTACCCTCGGCAGTGCAAAGTGAAGCTCAAGGGTGGGAACCTAAATGAAACAAAAAGCCACAGGAGGCAAACACAAAGCTGCTAGTCCCTCCTCTCCACCCGAAGATTTGCACAGCTGTGGCATTCACAGACAGACTCGGGCCTTGACGGGAGGAGTGCTCACAAATCTGCTGGACTGGCTTCTGCTCACAGCGGAGCAGATATTTGCTTATTTTCTATTTTCAAACGTGACTCCAGCTCACATAGTTTGATTTTCCATCAAGAACAAAGGTTAGGAAGCCTCTTATAATTAGGGGAAATCCAAGCATAGTTTTTCTTCAGGAAAAAAATTAAAACCACAAAATAAGAAATAAAGGCCAACGTAGACTTGGTTCCAAATTCCCTTTGATTATGTATTTGTCTCCAGCCCAATCCTCTCTTTTGGCAGTAGACTCCAATGTCCCTGATTTCGTGAGGTCTTGTCAATCTGAGTAAATACATACAAAGCAATGGAACTACAGAAGTATACTGCAATAATACAGCTTAAGTAAATTACTGCTTAGATGTACGTGTGTAAAGACTTAGGATGGAAGGGTGAATCAAAATGTCTTCCTTGAGAAGGTAAGCATCTTAAAGAATGCCTACGATGTGTTCTAAGGGTGCAGAACAGAGGCCTGGAGCATCAGAACTGAACCCACCATCACTGAACACACAAAGTTTGTGCAGCCACTGCATGGTCACGGTGCATGAGTGAAGACCAGGGGGCCCTCGTTCAGTCTCACACACAGTGGGGAGCTAAGGGAGCTCAGCACATCCCTGGAATGACTGTGTATGTCCCTGTGAAGGGCTCGTGACTCTCTGCTTTCGCACCAGCAGGAAGAACATCTGTCAGATGCCCCTATAGGTCAGAGTTGCCCAAATTCAACTGCTCATGCATTACTGGGAGGACTCGTGTTCTGCATGCAGATTCCAATTTAGAAGCTGGAGGTAGGGCCTGAGCATCTGCATTTCTAACCAACTCCCAGGTGCTATGAATACCTCTGATCTGTGGGACGTGCTCTGAGGAAAAGTTTTTGTGTTGTTCTGGAAATGTCCATAGAGAAGGGGTGGTTAGTGTGTGTGTGTGTGTGTGTGTGTACACATGCCTGCACATGTGTTAAACTCACTGATGATGGGAGTCACAAAAGTGTGAACCACAGGTCCTGTGAAAGTATAAACTGATCTGGGAGAGTTGTACCTTTCATCTATAGAATTCCATATCCTAATGCCTCTTACTAAACAATGGCATTCCATTTGGGTCAAATTCTAGATATTTTATACAGGGGACATCTGTAACACTTTTATTATTCTCCATTCCCCCTGAAGTCTCAATAGAGCAAAAACTTGGATAGCTTTATTTGATGAATTATGACTAAAAATTAGATTTCTTTTTCTGTCACAATAAAAATATGTTCAAAGCCCCTTCCGATTCCACTGCTGGATGCCTGGTGCACTTTCAGAAGCTGCTCCAGGGTCTTTCTCAAATCTATATAGGCCGAATCGCAAGGGATTCTGTTTTAACAGCTCTTCCAAAGTCTAGCTGCTAAACTTTTCTGGGGGTTTATTTCACAAGATAGCATTTTTGTTGTTTTTCTACTGTTTAAATATTCAGTGATTCAACAAGGATTTTTGAACACCTACTTTGTGCAAAAAAGCTCTTGGAGACTGGAAAGATGCTTAAGACCTGGTCAGGCAGAGCTGGGTTTGAATTGCAGTTTTACTATGTTTACTCACTTGACTTCAGGCAAATTTATACAACCTAAGCCTCAGTTGCCTCGTCTGTAAAATGGGGATAAAAATTCCTATTTATATGTAAGATTACATAGGATAATGCATATCAAGTTCATAATGGGGGTATTTTAAAACTAAAAAAAAAAAAAATAGTGACAATTACATTATTATGTGTCCTATTCTAAAGAGTATGGAAACTTAGCACTGCATCCTAAATTCTTCACATATTATAATATCTTATTTCATAAAGAATATTCTGAAATATAAATCAATAATACATTTTAGAGGATGTTTATTGTTTATGGAAGCTGATACATCATCATCTCACAACCTGAAAAAGAGAAAGGATTAAATTTAGGATATGAATAGTGGTGCCAAAAGGATTTTCTAGAAACACAGAAATTTATTAAATTACTGAATTTAATTCCGTCTGAATTTATTAAATTACTAAACTTAAATTATTGAAGTTTTACCTCATTCTTTATTTCTGAGTCTAATTAGACCAGAGTATTATGTTGATATTGAAAGAGAAAAGGGGTGCTTGGGTGTTATTAGCCTGACCTTCAGAAGAAAAGAAAATTCCCAAGAGAAGGCATGAAACTTAATGAAATTTTAAAATAAAGTTCTGATAGTCCTAAAATTGCAGCCCCTGGTGTCTGTCCCACTTTCTTCTCCCCAATACCTATCATGCGGGGCCAGAACAAAAACTGGCACTCAAATATTTACTGAAGGTGAATGGAACTAGATTTTTTTACTAATCATTAAAATATTTATTTCATGGGAAAAAAACTGCCCTTTGAATGATAATGTCCGAGATATTTCAAAACAAAGGGAAATCCTAAGACTCAGCTGAGAAAGCTTAGTTGGGTTTTACAAAGTATCAGTGCTTTTGCCAGTGAGAACTAGATACAATTGGGGCATGTGAGTGGACATTGGAAACTAATTTTTATGACTAGAGGTTGAAAGCAAACGCATGGAAATATGAATTAGCACTGTCAGCAACTGCTTATGAGACAAAGGCGACAATGTAGTTAGTCTTCCAGAAAAGACTCTCTGCTAGGTCTGTGAACTTGGGCAAATTATGGGACCTTTGGGGAACTTGGATTTCCCCATCTGTACAACCAGAATATTGTATTAAAATACATATGAATTTCTTTCCATCTATACAATTAAATTCTTAATTTGTCTTCTAATGGACAAGCAATTTACCATGTAACACTTCTATCCTCAAACTACTTTTTCAATCCAATACCTCTCTCAAATCCATATTTCTAGATGGCCATTTATAAATCACAGTTGAAAATGTAGTAACTAGCATTAGTGACCTAGGTGGTTAATGACATGTGTGGGTTATATTATTGTCTATATATAGATATTGACAGGGAGATGCTGACAGGAACGATGACTTGCTGAGAGTCACACAGCATCTGTTTGCTTTCAGGTGCTGCACTTTGAACCTGTATGCTGTGCTGACGCCTTCTATGTTTTTCATGGTGACGAGTGAGCAGTTAAGACATAAAAACATGGGTTAGCAAAATTTTTTCCAGGGATGCCAAGTACATCACCTTGGCCTCAGAACGATGGAGATGTTAGAAAGTAATGAGAAAGGATGGAGTAATGCCAGAGGGGATGGGTGATATTGGAGAGGGAGCCTGGTGAAAAGAAGTTTATAATTACGCACAACCGAGCTCTCTAGTTTTCCCACTGTAGAATCTTACATTGGTCATTCAACTTTACTGTATCTCTAGTCCTTTATCTATAAAGTGGTCATGATATTATAAACTTCTGAGGACTATTATGAGGATTAAATAAGGTAGTAAAAGTTGAGAATCCCTTGTCTGAAATGCTTGAGACCAAAAGCATTTCTGATTTCAGATCTTTTATGGATTGGGGAATATTTGCATAAACATAATGAAATATCTTGAGGGTGGGATCCAAGTTCAAACACAAAATTCATTCATGTTTCATGTATACCTTAAATATACAGACTGACAGTAATTTTATACGGTCTTTTTAATGATATACATAACCTGTCACATAAAGTCAGCTGTGGAACTTTCTATTTGTGGCGTCATGCTGGCATTCAAGAAGGTTTAGATGTCGAAGCACCTTGGATTTTAGACTTTTGAATTGGGATGTTCAACCTGTCTATTGTGTCAAGTGCCTCTTTAGGAAGAGGAAGGAAGTCACGAGAAGATTATGGGAGATTCGCAAGGGTAGAAGTTACGTGTTGAAAATGGTTGTCACCAGTTTCTTAGAGGACTGTTCTTGTTTTCCTGATCTAGGAAACCTTTCGTCCTCCGCCCTTCTGCTTTACACACCACTGAGGAGGAAGACAGGCTCTCCTGTGGTCTGTGTCTCCACAATAGCCAGGTAGTACCAGGCACCCAGTCGCAAGAACTTACTCAATGCTTCGCAGGCCGCATTTAGAGGACATCCCTGAGTTTCTGTCTATGGAAATGGAACATAAGAGAGGCTAGGAATACTGAGATCCACCCGGAGGCTGCTGGGAAGAAAGGAACAATTCCATTTTAAATTTAACAAGTCAGCAGTGCAGAGTCGGTATTGATTTGCTTTTTAAAAAGAATATTAATTTCCCTTAAAAAATGTCGGTGAAAGACTAAACAAATTGGACTTTGGATTTATTTACTAAGATGCAGTCCTTGACTTTCCCTCTGTTTAAATCATCACGTTGCCAGACTGCAGGCCCTTGTAATGCTGCCTATTTCTGGCGGAGGCTGGTGGATGTGGCGTTTCATAATTCAGATGTAAAAGTGGGAAGGGTCTCACAATTTCAACTCCAGGGCCTTACTGTGCCACATGAGGAGAAGGGGACTTGCAGTATATAAAGAAGCATTTGAAAATTAACATTTCCCCCTCGGGATAACTAGTCTCCCATGGGAAAGTTCCAGATTTCTATTTGGGCAAAAGGTGCTTAATGCCCAGTTTCAGTTCTGGATCATGCTTGTATTTGTGTGACTATAGTTTTAACACTGGGTATTTTTGTGTGTGTGGTTAAATTCACTGGTCTAGGGAGGAACCAAAGACCCCACCCTCACTCAGAATGGAAACTCCCCCTCTTAGCAGAATAGAAGCCAGACATACAAGGTCAGGCTTTAATTCACTCATCCCATTGATGGTAGTGGAGCACCGACATCAACCAGGTGCGTGCTGAGTACTGGAGCCAGTGAATAACAATACCAATGAATAACACTGGCTCTCTCCAAAGCAGTGTGGTTCTCAACCTTCCTAATGCTGTGACCCCTTGATATAGTTCCTCATGTTGTGCTGACCCCCAACCATAAAATTATTTTCATTGCTACTTCATAAATGTAATTTTGCCACTGTTATGAATCATGACGTAAATACCGCATATACTCGAGTATAAGCCGAGTTTTTTCAGCACAAAATTTGTGCCGAAAAACCCGAACTCAGCACAGATTTTGTGCCGAAAAAACTCAGCTTATACTCGAGTATATGCGGTATCTGATATGCAGGATGTATTTTCATTGTTACAAAGGGGTCGCGACCCACAGATGGAGAACCGCTGCTCTAAAGGAACTATCCGTCTGGTGCAGGAAACAGACTCACAAAGAGAAAACGGAGTGATAAAGGCAATACTGGAGGGTAGTGGTGGTTAGCCAGGGCAGTACCGGGGGCCCTGGGGGGCGGGAAGATGTTTTAGCACAAATAGCATTGTAGGAGAAAAAATGGGAGGGAAAAGAAAATGCGAAGTGTGCTGATAGAAAAATAAAGGGGGAAGGCTGAGCATGGTGGCTCGGGCCATTGATCCTAGCACTTTGGAAGGCTGAGGCAGAATAGCTTGAGGCCAAGAGTTTGACATCAGCCTGGGCAATATAGCAAGACTTCATCTCTACCAAAAAAAAAAAAAAAATTATTAGCCAGATATGGTGGCACATGCCTGTAGCCCCAGCTTCTCAGGAAGGAGGCTGAGGCAGGAAGATCACTCGAGCCCAGGAATCTGAGATTGCAGTGAGCTATGATAGTGCCATTGTACTGCTCCAGCCTGGGCAGCAGAGACAGACTCTATCCCCAACCCCTCATAATAGTATGACTATATCATTGAAAATAAAAATGGAATGTAGAAGCCAAAAGGTAGTGATTCAGGAGGTGAAGAGGTAAGCAAGTTTCAGATGGTACAGGACTGGAGTGCAGTGGCAAGGAATTTGGACTTGATCCCTAATTGCAGTAAAGGTCGTGGAATGCAGGAGTCTTGCAGTATTGCCCAGGTTGATCTCAAACTCTTGGCCTCAAGCTACTCTGTCTCAGCCTCCCAAAGTGCTTGCCTGAGCCACTGTGCTCAGTCTTCTCTTTATTTCTCTATTAGCACACTTCACATTTTTTTTTACCTCCTATTTTTTTTTTTTTTTCATATGATGCTGTTTGTGCTAAAACACCTTCTGTATCTATAGTGCCTAGTAAAGGTTGACTATGTCCTCCGGGGTAAATGGATAAGCTGTGTGTGAGAGAGTGGGGTAGGGTGTCAGGGGTCCTCAAACTTTTTAAACAGGGGGGGGGGGGCAGATCACTGTCCCTCAGACTGTTGGAGGGCCAGACTATAGTAAAAAAAAAAAAACAAACTATGAACAAATTCCTATGCACACTGCACATATCTTATGTTGAAGTAAAAAAAGAAAATGGGAACAAATACAATCACACTGCCACAGGTGGCCCGCGGGCCATGTTTGAGGACCCCTGGACTGTAGGGGATGGCGATGACATGAGCTAGTTTTTTATTCAGAAAAAGTATTCTGGCTGTGTGAAAGATGTGCTTATAGGGAGCAAAACTGTGGCTAGGGAAAATAGAAGACCATTGCATTCACCCCGCAAGAAAAAAATGATGGTCCCAACTAGATTGGTGGCAGCGAGCATGGGGTTTTCTATCCCTGGGAAGAGGAATCCTTTTGGCTGGTATTGTGTAATCTTCCTGTGACTTGGTTTTTGTTTTTGATTTTTGTTGGTTGGATGCTTATTTTCTTTCAAGGTCCTTGAAATTTTATTTTTTTCAATGGGGAAGTGGCGAGAAGGAAGAAGGGAGGGGCATCTGGGGGCATAGTGTGTGACACACCTCTTGGGGACGGGACACTATTATTAGAGGGACTTTACCAAGCCAATGCAAGCAGGGTAAACTGGCTGTTTGTACTCTCAATGATTCCCCAGAAATAAAAAAATAAAAACAAAGCAAAGAAAAGAAATTTTATTTTTTTCCTATTTTTTTCCTTCCCCCTTAAGGACATCTTTCCACCTGCAAATTGGTCTTGCTTGGCCCCAAGTTTGATGTCAGGCACCCAGCAGTCACTTTAAAGACAAGTTGTATTTTAGTAACTGATCATCTTAGTACTTACTATTCAATTCTGCAAACATTCCACCATTTAAAGTATCTCATTTAGGTAATCAATATTAACTTGATACTGAGCTTTGAATTTAGAAGTACTTGCTCACATTACTGCCTGTAAGACCCAAATCTTTCTTAACAAAACTCTTCTTCCAGCCTTGCTTCTCTCCAATGTCATCTGCTTTCCTAGTTGCAGCAATGACTTGAGTGGCGTGATACCATTTTATGTTCCTCTGGTGAGCGTTTGGGTCTGCATCTGTGCTCTCTTTGCTGGCTGAATGCTCATGGATAAAATCAGCATTTCTGTACTCCCTGGCAATTGCAAGGGACTGTTCAAGTCCTGGCAGTGGTAAGTTACTTTGTTTGAAGTCCAAATTGAAAAAGACAGTCATATATCAGATTTCCTATTATGTAGTTTCCTATTAAACTTCTTTAAAAATGTCTTTGGAGATGGTCAGTAGCCTGTGAAGCAAACTATTAGTTATATGAGAAAAAAGAGAAAAAAGAGTTTTATGGGAGCTTAACAAAGAATCTTGAGAGTATCGCCCCTCAGATAATTTGTAATCTCTCTAAACAATTATATGAGGTTGAACAATTAAATTCGTGAACTCATCCTAGAAAAAGACTACAAACCTCATTGCTGAATATCAATATAGTCACCTTTGAAGTATTCCTCTTGCAAAGCTATGCATCAACACCAGCACCTAGTTCACCCCTCAAAGCAACTTTGCAACTTATTTTCTGAAATGGGCATCAGAGCTATCGTCATATGATGGTCTGACAATTAAGTCCACAAACTCATCCTAGAAAAGTGCTTTGAAGGAGAGACCCAACACTTGCATCAACTTTGAAGGTGACCATAGTGATATTCAGCAATGAAATACATAGCACTTTTTCTAGGATGAGTTTGCAAACTTAATTGTCCAACCTCATACATGTATGTAATCATATCAGTGATACAGGGTTTAACAGAGAGATATGTCATGTCCTGTTGCATTTTTAAGTAGGAACTGGTTTTAGTCCCAGTCTTGAACAGATAAGATGTTTGATTGCTGAACTATTTGAAGATGTTTGAAGGCACAGGAGGAAGGAAAATATGAGGTTCAGTGAGATAAGGCCATAGGGTCAGTCTGGATGAGGGTAGGAGATGGGCCAGAAAATGATGTTTAGGTTTTAGTGTGGAGAGTCTTGTGTGAAAGAACGAAGGGTCTGCTCTTACTTAGTTAAGTAGCAGGTGCAAAATGGGGAAAAAAGCATTGCCTTAGAGGGGCAAAGTCTTTATGTGCTCCAGGTAGGAATTATACAAGAGGTGGGATCTTGGAATTGATCCTTAATAATTCTGAGGATGAAGGGCATTTGGGATGACAGAACAAATAGTATCTCTAAGCATGTTAGACATCTAAATGCCCCAGGTACACTTGGGAATTTTAACATAGTGGCTGTGCAAACATCCTGCCTGCCTTTTCATGCTTGATTTTTCATGGACCTTTAATCTGTTGAGGCAGAAAGATGAAGGCAGTGCAAGAAGATAACTAGTGTAGCATACCTAAAACAAGACAGAGGAGCCATGGGCACCAAAGTGGAGTTGGGGAAACTGCCTCAGCCGTCAGATGTGACTGTGTCCTGGAGCTCCCTGATGACACGCACTTATCAATGATCTTTCCACTCATGTGCTTTCCTCATATTTACTGCCCATCTCCCCTCCCCTGCCCTGATCACCCTGATACAATTTCTCCTGCACTTGGGAGTTGTTTGTTGTTGTTGTTTTTAAATCACTGAGTTACCCCCGTTGGCCTTCCATGACCCTGAATCTGTGTCTGTAATGGGGCCAGGCTAATGTGTGCTGTGGTCTGATGAGTCTTCTTTAAGCAAGGGAAGAGATCTTGAGATGGTAAAGGGGGGTTTCTTCCTGCAGCTGTTACTCTAGAGCTGACCAATTTACTCTTTCACTGCCAAAGTGCCATCCAACATCTTCCCAGAGAAGTAGCTGGCCCCAGATCTGTGTCTGGGTTATAGGAAAGAGGAAGGCAGGACAGGGTAGGGGCAAGGAGGAAGGATGGGAAATGCCAAAGCTGGAAGGTGGGGCTGGTGGCCAGTTCAGTGGGGCCCAGTGAAATGCCATCTGCTTCGTCACTGAGTGGCAGAGGCCAACAATTTACACAGCATGGTTAGTATAGGAAAGCAAATTAAATACTTGTTAAAAGGAGGCAATCAACTGGAACCTGGCAGTAAGACTGAGAGATCTGTCAATCTTCTTTATTAATTGAAGAAATGTGTTCAGGGACCCCTTTCTAAGTAACCTAACTTCGTTATACCAAAGGGCCAGGCTCTAAGCAAGTAACCTGTTATTGTTATTTCAGTAATATAACATAATAATAATATTGCAGTAATACACTATTAATAATAATGACAAATGTATTCTCTAGAATAATAAATCTTGGCGAATATTTATCACTGTTATTATTATGAGAACTGTATCTCTCTCATGCTGGGCTCTAATTATAATTTTTATGAGTACTGTATATTTTTTCAGTTAGGCAAAAGGATCTGTTTATGAAGGGACTTTTTCCCTCCCTGAACCACTGTTCTGACTGAAGCTTAACTGTTTTTGAGAGAAGCCTGCCAGACTTAAAGGAGTGTGACGTATGTTATCAGTGGAATATTGCTTTCTCAAAGTAAAGGGCAAGGCAGTTGCAATGTCTCTGAATGCTCAATTATGAACATGAACATAAAATTTTTCTTTTATTTTATCCAAGCAAAAGCTGGTTAATGAAGATCTGTATTATGGCAGGGAATCTAGCATTAGGTAAGAAATTGGACGGGCTTTTATGTCCTCCTAACCCTATAAATCAACAATTTTGTGCCTGATGATATAAAAAATGCCAACTGATCAAGAGAGGTCTCTACCTCTTTTGGAAAAATAGCACTGCTGGATTTGTGCTTCAAATAAGCATGAGAATTTCTTTTAGTGACTGTCCTAACTCCTGGCCAGTGAGAGCCATGTCAGGAAGACTTCCTCCATTAAACCTAGTGCTCGGGTTAAGGAGAAAAGTTAAGGTTATTTTCCTACTACTTAGAACATTTTGTGAACATCTCAGGTAGGCTACAGATGTGCCTCATACTGGATTCAGAGTATCTCACAGCACCTGAGATCTAGAGTGTGCTGAAAAATCTTAAGCAGCAGTGTTTATGTTGGTGGATCTTTTTATACCCTCTTTCCTCCTCCCTCTTCCTCTTCCTTTTCCTCTTCTTCTTTCCTCTTCTCTCTTGCTCTTCCATTTCTGTCTCCCTCTTCCTCTTATATACAGATTCCTCTTTTGATGTCTACTCTTTTCTTCCTATTTATCTCCAAAGGAAATTTCTTTAATTTTCTCAGCACTCCCTTTTTCAGTTCCTTCTCAGTGGGAAGAGACATCTTTTAGGCCAGTGCTTCTCAAATTTTGTATGAATCCCCAGGCATCTTGTTAAAATGCAGATGCTGATTTGGGAAGTGTCTGTGGGAGAGCTTGACCTTGTCAATTTCTAACTCACTCTTAGATGGTGGGGATGCTGCTGGCAGGAGTCAGAAGGCGTTAAACCAGCCTTCTTGTGTGTTTTTCCCTCCTTCTAATGAATGACGTTGAGCAGCACAGTCTCCTTCCTCTCTCTCTGTCTCCATAAGAAGTGGAGTGAGAGGGGCATCTATGTGGCTGAGTATAGAAGATACGGGCCACAATGGGAGGAGACAATGCTGAGCAGGACACCAGCCAGCTCTTCCTGCCCCTAAGTCTGCTGATTTGGGGTGACTAGAGGCAGAAAGTTTTTCAGAATTATATCAGTCTAGTGACCAAAACTATTGGGTAAAGTGAATTAAAGCTCTGAAACTAAAAATTCTATAAACCCATATACCTAAAAAGTCATACTGGTCAAAGATCTCAGGGCATGTGGTTGTCTTTTTGTTCTTTTCTAATATAATTCTAATTTATTATAAAGTGTAGTTATTAGAAAGATTTATCAGCTTGAGTCATTGGCTGTCCTCCAGATCTTTGTAAGATTCTTCTCCTTTTAATAACTTAGCCAATTTTCTTTCTTCTTTTGAATTTCTGCACTGATCAGTTACGGTATTATATAGAAATAACTCACCTCTTTAATTCCTTCCCTTGTTCTGGAGGGCAGAGCTTGGTCTCATTCGTGGTTAAATTCCCCATCCTTGTTGCACAGTAGGGCTTCACCACAGAGAATTACATGAACTCAGTTCCGGGGTGCAGTCACTTCATTTTGTAAGCTTTTATTTATACTCTCAGTGAGTTCTCTGTAGCTGCTAAAGTTATGGCATTTTTTTTTAAATTATAGAGTATTATAGGGATATGCACGTTTTGGATATATAGCTTGTTGTGTACCTTTCAGGTCCAAGTTATACATGTACCCTTCACCCAGAGTGTATGCATTATACTCGGAAGGTGTGAATTAAACCCCGCCCCCTTACCTGCTCCACTGACTTGGTTCCCCCAGAGCTTTACTTCCTATGTGCACATAAGTGTTGAGCGACTAGTTCCAATTTAGTATCAAGTACATGTGGTGTTTGGTTTTCCATTCTTGAGATACATTTGCTTTCCTGACGATGTTTTCTGAAGCAATCATCAGAGACTGAGGTAGAGGCCTCTGAGAAGACATTCCAGAATCTTCTGGAAGAGGTAGGTGTTTTTCTTTATAACAAAATTGTTTGTGACATTTCATTGCTGTTTATCTTTCTCTGCATTTGTTTTCCCATGTGTTTGCAAAAAAAAAAAAAAAAAAAAAAAAAATCTTCTTAAAGAAAACAACAAAAAAGATAAAACTTCTTGAGAAATCATTTTAGCATTCTCTCCAACCACTTTGTTTTCCTGGTCTAATTAGTTACACATACAGGAATTTTTGAGAGGAACGTCTGCACCTTGCTGGCTGCCACCTTTTGGACTTCACATCCATCAAGCCCAGCATGGCCCATTAGCGTTGCATTGGGTCTGAGGTGGCTTTGAGTGAGATTCCAAAACCAATGTGATTGCTAAAGGAACAGGGTTAATTGCTGGCCTCAATGATTACACACATACAGAAGTAGGCATGCCTCACCAGCTCACAAATACATGAAAATCAAATCACCTAGTAACAGGCTAGATTGTTTGTTTGTTTGTTTGTTTTTAAATCCTCCTTTTTCTAATGTATCTCAGCAGATGGAAGGGTTAAAGATGTGACATTTGGCTCAGACTGAACATACCCTTTTAGATTCTAGAGTGTTTTTAGCTTCATCTGGAAAATTTGTTGTTGATTTCATTTTCTTTGTTCACAGGGTTGGGAAATTAGTCATTTTCTCAGAGAAAATCAGATGGTGTACATAAATCATTTGATCTCTAGGACATTCATTTTAATCCATCTCAAAGTTCTTCTCACTTCCCCAAGTTCTTATCTCACACTGACTGAGGAAAGAATGGATGGCTGTGCTCTTCTTGTAGATGGACAGATATTCACATAATTTAAAATCCCACCAGACAAGTAATCATACGTTATCTCCCCCTTGGTGCCTTCTCTCAAGAAGGCAGTGACGGGGGCTCTGTTTCTGATGAGCTGGAAAGCAGGCCAGCTATCATATCAGGAGAGCTATGTCCTCTTCTTTATAGTCAAAGGAAAAACGCATTTTCACCAGAGATTTTTACCTAGAAAGTGGACAATATTTGTGAAAGGGATGAATAACATACTCATTTATCCTTAACAAGCTTGTTCTAAAACTAAGTGGCAAAAAGCATAACATAGTAAGAATGTACAGCAACTCATTAGAATGGTGGGGCAATTTACAAATGTCCTGGCATCTACAAAAGGCACATAATCTCCTCATGACAATATTAGCTGTACAAGATGTGTAGTTTCTAAAATTTACTGAACATGTTTTCCTTTTTCTTTCTTTTTTTTTTTTTTTAAGAGATGGGATGTTGCTCTCTAGCCCAGGCTAGAGTATAGTGGCCTGATCATAATCTTGCCAGAATTTCTCTCTAAGCCGAGTTCTTGGTCTTGGGGTTCAAAGAATGAATCCACAGAACACCGCCCAGATAAGCAACAGGATAGAGTTTATTGAAGGGAAAAATATTGATAAGCATGATGAGCAAAAGAGAGTGGACAGAAACTATGGTGTGGGGGGGGTTCTACTTAGACACCCCTCGCCCCATCTTCAGTCTAGGAGGTTTCAAGGCTGCTTTTCCTATTTTGCAGGCAGGGTGTCTAGGAGAAGTGTGTTACAATTGGCCAGAGGTCTGCCAGCAGAAAATAATACTGAAATTAGCATAGGAACTGGTCCTTGCAGTGTTTGCCTCAGGCAAGGGATTAGGGTGTGTACTCTCTACTCTGGAAGGAACTGCCTATAACCTTTCAAGCTGCTTTGTTCATGACCTTCTTAGAGCCCAGAGGGTGTAAAAGGGCAGCCTGTTTGTGCCTAGAGATGAGGGTCTGATTTCTGAGTTCAACCAGGCCTAGACAATGGAGAGTGCCCTGTCCAGCCCTGAGCAGGGTAACCCTATATCTGTACCAGTAACTTAACACATTACTGCTGCCCTGAACTTCTAGGTTCCTCCTACCTCAGCCTCTGAAGTAGCCGGGACTACAGGGGCATGATACCATGCCCAGCTATGTTTTTTGTTTTTTGTTTTTTGTTTTTTTTTTTTTTTTTATATATATATAATTTCTGTAGAGATGGCTTTTTCTGTGTTGCCCAGGCTGGTATCCAACACCTGGCCTCAAGTGATCCTCTCATCATGACCTCCAAAAATGCTGAAATTACAGGCATGAGCCACCATCCCAAACTCTAAAACACCCTTTACATCTGTAGAGTGAGAAAAATAATAATTCTGTCTTCCAAGCATTTGGATGGGATGGAGAATGCTTGGAATTAAATATTAACTTTATTTATTTAAAGTTTTGAATTAGATTATTAGATTCCTAACCTTTTCATTATCAAGTGTACATTTGCTTTTTTTTTGACCCTATGTTACTGGAATTTCTTCTTCAGTAAGTCTTTGGTCTCAGGGATTCAAAGAATGAACCCATAGACCACAGATCAGTGGTTTTATCAGATAGGATTTTGTTACACAGAAAGTAATACAGAAGGACCAGAGCTTCTGGCAAAGGGGAAGACCCAAGTCCGAAATCTCTCTGAGAGAGAACACCCGAGAAGGGTGAGGTCTAGGAGAACAGATCTTCTCAAGGAGATCACAAGGATACACATGCAGGGTCATCTCCATGGTGACTCAGGTCTTGGGAATTTGTAAACTTCACTTCCTGAAACTTGGAAATTTCCAAGTTCTGTGAAATCCTGTAGTTCTGTAGGGGCGGGAATAGCATCTCCCACTTGATTCAAACTGGCCAATGAGAAAGGTACCTGTTGGGTGGAACTTTTTGACTATCAATAAAAAGGGAAAGACCAAGGCAGTTGGGGAGTGCGGCCATTTGGAATTCTTTTATGCCGTAAGCTCCCGGCTGGTGAATAAAGCCCTTCCTCTTATAAACGTGGTGTTTGGATGCTTTTTCTCTCCCTTGGGCCTTGTCTTCCTGCAACATCTTTAGGGTTCTTTGTTTAGGGGTATATATTGGGAATTTTGGCTAGGATTTGGTAGGTGGAAAAATATCCTTTCAAAATTTAATGCAGCCCCCCTCCGGCCCCCCCCCCCCCCCCAGCAGAGTTATTTGGTCTTTGCAATTTTGGTCTCAGGGAAGGGATTAGGGTATTGTGTTCCCTACTCAAGGTGGAACTACCCCAAAAAAGTTAGGTTGCTTTGTTCATGATCTTCTTAGAGCCCAGAGGGTACGGCCTGGAAAAGGCAGCCTGTTTGTGCTTGGCAGTGGGGGGGATCTGATTTCTGAGCTCACCTGGGCCTAGAGAATGGGCAATCCTGTATCACTACATTTGGGAAAAATTTCATATCCAACGCAATGTTACTGGATGAAGAGGGTCTGGCTGCTTGTCACTGTCAGCCAATACACAGAGATGGGGATAGGTCCACCAAACTGTATTTGTCAGAAGGCCTAGATTCTGGAGAACAGTGAGAGTAGCCATTCCAAGACTGTTCTGTTCTTCCATTTCCAAAATTATAGTTTTATACACAAAAGTTCAAAGCAAAGAGCCCCATCAACCCCTATTCCAAATAATAGTCAGCATAACTCAGTGACCTATTACAACATTCTAGTTTTTTTTTTTATTAAATCATAGCTATGTACATTGATGCAATCATGGGGTACAATGTACAATTTGAAATATTTTCATCAAAGTGGTTATCATAGCCTTTATGGCATTTTCCTAGTTATGGTGTTAAGACATTCATACTCTACACCTAGTAAATTTCACATGTACCCTTGTAAGATGCACCCTAGGTGTGGTCCCACCAAGTACCCTCCCTCCACCCATTCTCCCCCCTCCCCTCCCTCTCCCCTTTCCCCTTCTTCTTGGGCGAAAGCTATAAAATAGTTTCACAGTAGGGCTGAATACATTGGATACTTTTTCTTTCATTCTTGAGATATTTTGCTAAGAAGAATATGTTCCAGCTCCATCCCTATAAACATTCCAGTTTAAAGGTTAATCTCCTAAATCAATCCACCTAAATTACTAAAGACAGACATCTTTAGGGTGGGTGGGAGCTAAATTTACAAAACAGTGAGACTGGGAGACAGGGGGTGAAGGTCAGGCAGGACTTAAAAGTGACCTAGCCTGACAGACTCCATCTCGTTCTCACTACATATACTCCATTAGTCAAGTAATAATTATTCTCCCATTTTTAAAACTGTTCTAGGACAGAGGGTTGTCAATTGTAGATTCAGATGTTTGTGATAATTTATGTTACCACATTGAGTTCACATTCCAAGTTGAAGTAAAGAAGGGTAATATTTCAAGCAAATCTTATCTTGGATGAATATGAGCTAATTATGAAAAATATCTCAGAAACCTAGTTGTTCAGAGCTCTGGACAAAGGTAGTCTTCAAATCATTTCTGTAACTACTAACTATAGCTCCATGGTGCTGTGGTTGATAAAACTATGATGCCAGATAGAACTATAATTTCACGGACACTGAAAGATATCTCTCTTCTCAAATCCCATCAACTGCAACTCCTGGAATTTAGCTAACTTAAGAAACTATATCACAATGAAAGGATAAGAGGAGTGCTGGGACCTCATTTAAAGCCTCTCAAAATACTTACCCGCACACTTCCTTTGCTACCTTAACCAAGAAATCAAAGAGTTTAGAAAGGGAACCCCAGCAAACTCAAAGCAGTTAGCGCCACATTTCATCAGTATATTGTGCAATCTTCCTGAGGCAGGGAGGGATGTGATTTTCCTCTGGTGTGAGCAATAGAACCATCAAGTCTGTAATAAATAGAAGTCATTTTACCTTCTGCACATTTTCATATTTTCCCCTGCTGCTTCAGCTAATTAATTATCAATGCTATTTGTGTTTAGACAAGGGGGTTCATCTCCTTCACAGCCCATCTGCTTCTTGGTAACCTTGCTGTGAAGTCATTGCAAAGAAGAGTTACTGATCAAACTATCGTCTCCATGGCAACCTGCTGCTATGTCACAAACCCAGAAAAGTGACCTCACTGCTGTTTAAAGCAGAAATTAGATCAATGTCTGATGTGTGAAGCTGTAAGAGTTTTTAATCAGACATAGTTTATTCATTCTTCCCGCAAAATATAGAAAAGAAGAATCTTTCTAGAGGAATTATGACTGCACTAACTTTGCTGCTAATTAATAAATATTAAATGGATACTTCAAGGTTAGGAGTAAAATATAAATGTGCTAGTGGTTTACTTGGGTGAAATGTCTTATGAAAATATAATACTGATCCAGAGAGGTCTCTTCTGGATTTTAATATATGTATTTGTCCCTTCTTTACTTGCTTTTGAATTTATTTCTATTCATTTCTTAATAATAACAACTAACACTCAATACTTACAGCCTCTCAGATCCAACAACTTGTGGAGTCAAGAATATTATCTTCATTTTAAAGTTGATGGAACTGAGGCTTAACTAGATAGCAGGACTTATGCAAGGTCACACAACTGGAATATTAGAACTGATACTGAGCCCAGACCATGGCTACCAACTGCTTCTTACATACTATCTACCTCTCAATATAAGCTTCGCTGTATGTTCTTGCTGGTAACAGAGAACCTAGAATGAGGATTTAGTTTTATAAAATGTTGCCAGTTACTAAGCATTGATGCAATGTTAGTAATAAGAGAATTGCAGGATACCAGATAGATTTTGTTCAACTTCTTTATTTTATAGATGAGTGAACCCAGTTGTACAGTACTTACCCAATGTAACTCAGCGATTACCTGTTGCTGCTTTGATCCTTTATAGTAACAGCAGTGCAGACTTTTCTCATGAAAGTTGGTTTACAACCATCTGGGCTTCTCTAGAATTTGAAAATGACGGGGGTGGTGCCAAAGAGCAACCATCTTGGATCTCCATCAGAAAGCCCCCAATGCACCCCTCCAAATATGCATCCAGATGTAACAGGAAGGGGCTTGCTCTGGTCAGACAGCAGCAAGGCTGGTCCCTGGTCTTTCTTTTCCAACCAGATGACCTCTGAACTCTCTCCTTTTTTTTTTCCTCTTGGGACAGAGTCCTACTTTGTCACTCTCAGTAGGGTGTGTGGTGTCGCATCTCACAGCAACCTCAAAAGCATGGGCTCAACTTTTGCCTCAGCCTTCCAAGTAGCTGGGACTACAGGTGCTCGCCACAATGCTCTGGTATGTTTTTTTGTGTGTGTTGCAGTTGTTGTTGTGGGGTTTTTTTGTTTGTTTGTTTTTGTTTTATCCTAGCTGGCCCAGGCTGGGTTTGAACCCGTCAACCTTGGTGTGTGTGGCCGGTGCCCTACCCACTGAGCCACAAGTGCTGCCCATTTTAAATACCAGTTTTGTGATTTCATTTACTTTTTTGACATGGTAATATAGGACAGGACAACTTGCCTGGTTCCTTAAAAAATGAGCTTGAATCTCATCCATAAGGACAAGTAGTACTTCATCTGTTTCATTACCTACTGTTAACTGAGTATAAATTAAATTAAGTATGGGCCTACTCAGTGATTTTTCTTTTGTTGTCCTATATAGGTTAATTTTCTTAACAAGTAACTAATGATATTTTTATTTATCTTACAAACATCCTATAATTGCTTTGTTATATATCTTCTACCAAAGATGACTCATCTCCTGATATGATAGTTACCAAGCTTGAGAAAGTAAGCGGTTCCTTCCTTGCTGATTGCGTCTATTTGTACAGCAGCCCATATACTGAAGAAAAATTATGACATGTAGCCACGGAGTATCTCTCCCAGAGAAGTAGCTCAGCCTACAGAGTATGAAGGTAAATTCCGAAATCGACCCACAGGAGCTGTTACCATAAGTTCTGATCAGCCTGTTATTTTCTTCCTTGGATGGTTGGTTAACTAGTTACTCAGTTGTATGATGCAGGCAGTAAATATTACAACCTGGAGCTGCTGTATCTCTTAAGCTGTCAGGGAGCTAAAGCAACAACATTCATTGGACAATTGTTGTGTGTGCATGTACTCAACACTGGTAAGAGAAAAGCAAGAGAACTGTGTGTGCAGCCTGCATACTGTCATTGTTTACAGTGCTACAGCGGATCGATGGGACCATCAGATACCTAACGGCACAAGGGGGCCCAGAGGTAAAGATTGTGCCAACTGTCACATTTCTGAATTAATTTAGTTAAGTGGGAGGGGCAGGGATAAAAGAAAGGACATCAGAAGAGCCCCACATTATATGGCCATTTTGAAACAAAGAATTGAAAGGTAAGAATATTCAAATAGCATTTTCTAAGTGTTTACTATGTGCCAGGCACCTTGCTAAGCACTTTACAATCTTCGTGTCATTTAATCCTCTCAACAACCCTGGGACGTAGGCTTTATGGTACATTTTATAGATGAGAGGATTATGGTACATTTTATAGTTTGAGGAGTTAAGAAACTTGTCCAAATCAGGAGGCAGCAAATTGTAGAATTTTAGAATCTGTATATTCTAGAATATACAAGTTTATGGCGACCTTATGCTGCCTGGGAAGATGAAGTAGGAACGTGGCATAAACACAGCACAGAGATGGTAATGACCACATTACCATCGAGGGTGGGACAAATCCCCTCTAGGCCACACTCCTTGCTGGCAGTGACCTGGGCTAGCAGGACGCTCTGACTTCCCTGCAGCTTTACAGTTTTGCCTTTATAGGAACAAATGTCTTCTTTGTAGCACTGAAGTAAAACATGCCAGTAATACATGTTCCTTGAAAGTACTTATTCTCTTAAAACCTTCCACCTTTGAACACGATTGACTTTTAGGAATTAACTGAGCTGTGTAGAAAAACTCAGTAGGATTAAGATATTGAGGGAATTGATAGATTTGATTTTTTACTCCTTTACCTATGCACGTAAAGCTGCAGTTGTTTCTAGACTGTGGTTTAGCCATTTTTGCCATTTTATAACATCCACTGACCTGCCACACTCAGGTGCTTCCTGATATAAATATTTCATTGCCTGTTTGTAAAGTGTGCTCATTTGTCCCTGGAAACTTTAAGGCAAATACTTGGAAGAGTTAAGAGACTTCAACAGGGTATCCTTAAAGCTGAGAAAGATTTGGGTTGATGGAAATCAGAATTGCTAGTTGGCCTTAAAGTTTAGGTTGTAAATTAGAGACAACTGGAGAGTTCCAAACATTATTAATACTTACCAGGGAATATTTTTTTGAGCTGAAAGAAAAGTTGTGTAGCTTTTCTTTGTCTATATAAACTCATGGTAATTTATATTTTATAAGAAAAAAAAGCAGAAACAGGATCAAACTGTACTTAGTTATAAAATTTGTTTTTCATTTTTTTTATAGTATAATTTTTTTTTAATTAAATAATAGCTGTGTACATTAATGCAATCATGGGGTACAATGTGCTGGTTTCACACACAATTTGAAATATTTTCATCAAACTGGTTAACATAGACTTCACGGCATTTTCCTAGTTATCGTGTTAAGACATTTATATTCTACGCTTAGTCAATTTAAATGCACCGTAGTGTGGTCCCATCCATTACCCTCCCTCCATCCATCCTTCCGCATGCCCCCCTTTCCTCTTCTTCATGGGCTATAGTGGGTTATAGCTTTAATATCAAGCTAAAAATTGGTTTCACAGTAGGGCCAAGTACATTGGATACCTTTTCTTCCATTCTTGAGATACTTTGTTAGAAGAATATATTCCAGCTCCATCCATGTAAACATGAATGAGGTAAAGTCTCCATCTTTCTTTAAGGCTGCATAATATTCCATGGTGTACATATACCACAATTTATTAATCCAATGATGGGTCAATGGGAACTTGGGCTTCTTCCATGACTTAGCTATTATGAATTGGGCTGCAATAAACATTCTGGTACAAATACCTTCATTATAAAGTGATTTTTGGTCTTCAGGATATATATCTAGTAGAGGAATTGAAGGATCGAATGGCAGGTCTATTTTTAGATCCCTAAGTGATCTCCAAACATCTTTCCAAAAGGAACGTATTAGTTTGCATTCCCACCAGCAGTGCAGAAGTGTTTCCTTTTCTCCCCATCCATGCCAACATCTCTAGTTTGGGATTTTTGTGATGTGGGCTAAT
>CAUYPK010069503.1:0-19591 GCA_963574355.1 Loris lydekkerianus | reverse complement strand
TAATAAATTGTGGTATATGTACACCATGTAATATTATGCAGCCTTAAAGAAAGATGGAGACTTTACCTCTTTCATGTTTACATGGATGGAGCTGGAACATATTCTTCTTAGTAAAGTATCTCAAGAATGGAAGAAAAAGTACCCAATGTACTAAGCCCCACTATGAAACTAATTTAGGGCTTTCACATGAAAGCTATAACCCAGTTACAACCTAAGACATTATTCTTAAAGCATCACAAGAATGGAGAAGCATGAATCCTATGTACTCAAGGTTGATATGAGGACAATTAATGATAATTAAGGTTATGGGGGGAGGACAAGCAGTAAAAGGGAGGGGGTGTGTGGCCTTGGTGTGTGCCACACTTTCTGGGGGCAAGACATGATTGCAAGAGGGACTTTGCCTAACAATTGCAATCAATGTAACCTGGCTTATTATACCCTCAATGAATTCCCAACAATAAAAAAAAAAAAAAATTGAGCTGTAATGAATAATAAGGTGCTAATACCATTTTTGCAAAGTGATTTTTGGTCCTTTGGATATACTTCTAGTAGAGGAATTGCAGGCTCCAATGGCAGGTCAATTTTTAAATCCCTGAGTGTTCTCCAAACTTCCTTCCAAAAGGACTTTATTAGTTTACATTCCCACCAGCAGTGGAGAAGTGTTCTCTTTTCTCCACATCTACGCCAACATCTGTAGTTTTGGGATTTTGTTATGTGGGCTACTCTTACTGGTGTTAGATGGTATCTCAAAGTGGTTTTGATTTTCATTTCTCTGATGATTAAAGATAATGAGCATTTTTTCATGTGTCTGTAGATCATGCACATATCTTCTTCAGAAAAGCTTCTGTTCAGGTCTCTTGCCCATAGTGAGATGGGATCACTTGTTCTTTTCTTATTAATAACTTTGAGTTCTCTGAGGTTTCCGGTTATCAGACCTTTGTGAGAAACATAACCTGCAAATATCCTCTCCCATTCTGAGGGTGGTCTGCTTGCTTTACTTACTGTGTTCTTTGTAGTACAAAAGCTTTTTAATTTGATCTGATCCCAGTAACGTATTTTTGGTATTGCTTCAATTGCCCTGGGGGTCCTCCTCATAGAGTTTTCTCCCAGGCCAATTTCTTCAAGTGTTTCTCTTGCACTCTTTCCAAGAATCTTCATGGTTTCATGTCTTAGGTTTAAGTCTTTTATCCAGTGAGACTCAATTTTTGTTAGTGGTGAAATGTGTGGGTCCAGTTTAACTCTTCTACAAGTTGCTGGCCAATTCACCCAGCACCATTTGTTAAATAGGGAGTCTTTCCCACGATCTCAGTTTTTTGATAGGTTTATCAAAGATCAAATGAAAATAAATGTCTACATTCATCTCTTGGTTCTCAATTCGGTTCCATACATCAATGTCTCTATTTTTGTGCCAATACCATGCTGTTTTGATCACTATAGATTTATAGTGTAGTCTGAAGTCTGTTAGCATGATTCTACCCAATTTGTTTTTATTTCTGAGTAATGTCTTGGCTATTCGAGGTTTTTTCTGTTTCCATATAAAAAGAAGTACTAGTTTTTCCAGATCTTTAAAGTAGAACAGAGGTGCTTTCATGGGGATTGCATTGAATCTGTACATGGTTTTGGGTAGTATGGACATTTTAACAATGTTGATTCTTTCCAGCCATGAGCATGGCATGTTTTTCCATTTGTTAACATCTTCAGCTATTTCTTTTCTTAGACTTTCAAAGTTCTCTTTATCGAGACCTTTCACGTCCTTTGTAAGATAAACTCCCAAATATTTCATCTTCTTTGGCACCACTGTGAACAGAATAGAGTCCTTGACTAATTTTTCAGCTTGACTATTGTTGGTATATATAAAGTCTACCAATTTATGAGTGTTGATTTTGTAACCTGAGATGTTGCTGTATTCCTTGATCAATTCTAAGGGTTTTGTTGTAGAATCCCTGGTGTTTTTCAGATATACAATCATATCATCTGCGAAGAGTGAACGTTTGATCTCTTCTGACCCTATATGGACACCCTTGATCGCCTATTCTTCCCTAATTGCGGTGCCAAAAACATCCATTATAATATTATCAAGAGCAGTGGAGACAATGGGGAACCTTGCCTGGTTCATGATCTGAGTGGAAATGATTTCAATTTCACTCCCTTCAATACAATATTGGCTGTGGGTTTGCTGTAGATGGCCTATATCAGTTTAAGGAATGTTCCTTCTATACCTGTTTTCTTAAGCGTTCTGATCAAGAAAGGATGCTGGAAATTATCAAAAGCTTTTTCTGCATGAATTGAGAGAATCATCTGGCCTTTGTTTTTTAATTTGTTTATGTGATGTATTATATTTATAGATTTACATATATTGAACCAGCCTTGAGACCCTGGGATAAAACCCACTTGGTCATGGTGTGTAATTTGTTTGATGTGTTGCTGGATTCCGTTTGTTAGGATCTTATTGAATATTTTTGCATCAGTATTAATTAGTGATATTGGTCTATAATTTTCTTTTCTGGTTGGGTCTTTTTCTGGTTTGGGGATTAAGGTGGTGTTTGCTTCATAGATTGTGTTGGGAAGTATCTTCCTTTTCTATATTTTGTAAAAGGTTGAGTAATATAGGTTCTAATTCCTCTTTAAAGGTTTGGTAGAATTCTGACGTGAAGCCATCTGATCCTGTGCTCTTCTTTTTAGGGAGATTTTGTATAGATTTGTATAGATTTTGTATTTCAAAACTTGATATAGGCCTGTTAAACATTTCCACTTGATTCTGGCTAAGTCTTGTAAGGTAGCGTGCTTTTAAGTATTGGTCAATTTCCTTCAGATTTACATATTTCTGAGAATAAAGTTTCTTGTAATATTCATTAAGGATTGTTTGAATATCTAGGAGTCTGTTGTTATTGCATCTTTGTTGTTCTGATTGATGAGATTAGAGATTTTACTCTTTTTTCCTGGTTAGGTTAGCCAAGGGTATATTTTGTTGACCTTTTCAAGAAACCAAGTTTATGATATATTCATCTGTTGTATAATTTTTTTTTTCAGTTTCATTTAATTCTGCTCTAATTTTGGTTATTTTGTTTCTTCTTCTGGGTTTGGGGTTGGAATGGTCTTCCTTTTTCAGTTATTTGAAATGTCCCATTAAATTGTTAATTTCCTCTCTTTCCATTCTCTTGAGGAAAGTTTGCAGTGCTATAAGTTTCCCTCTTAGGACTGCCTTTGCAATATGCCAGAGGTTCTGATAATTCATATATTCATAGTCATTTTGTTTCAAAAATTTGGTAATTTCCTTCTTAATCTCATCTATGACTCAGCTATCATTCAGCATAAGGTTACTTAGCATCTATGTTTTTGTTTGAGTATGCAGATTCATGTTGTTGCTGAGTTCAACTTTTATTCCATGGTGGTCTGAAAAGATGCAAGGAATAATTTATATTCTTTTAAATTTACTGAGGTTACACTTGTTACCTAAGATGTGATCAATTTTGGAGTATGTTCCGTGGGCTGATGAGAAGAATGTGTATTCAGTTTTGTTGGGATGAAATGTTCTGTACAGGTCTATTAAATCCAAATGTTGAATGGCTACATTAAAATCTAAAATTTCTTTGCTCAGCTCCTTATTTGAGTATCTATCCAACACCGCCAAAGAAGTGCTAAAATCTCAGACTATTATGGAGCTGGAGAAAATCAAGTTGCTCAAGTCTGTTAGAGTTTCTCTTATAAATTGAGGTGCATTCTAGTTGGGTGCATAAATATTAATAATTGAAATATCATCATATTGAGTATTACCCTTAACAAATATGAAGTGACCATTCTTATACTTCCTTACTTTTGTTGGTTTAAAGTCTATTGTATCTGTAAATAGAATTGAAACATCTGCTTTTTATGATTTCCATTTGCCTGAATTATAGATGACTATCCCTGAACCCTGAGTCTATATTTATCTTTTAAGGTAAGAAGAGATTCTTGTATGCAGCAGATATCTGAACTAAGTTTTTGTATACACTCATCCAACCTGTACCTCTTTGGAGGACAATTTAAGCCATTCACATTAATTGAGAATAATGATAAGTCTGATAGAATTTGGGGTATCGAGTTTTTCAAAAGTCCAGTGGACATTTTTAATCCTTTTGCCACTGTGCAAGTTGGAGTTGATCAAAAGTTTCTGAGTGAGTTTACTTTGTGTTGGAGGATTGCACAGTTCATTATGGAGGATAGGTCTGAGAATATTCTGGAAGCTGGTTTAGTTATGGCAAATTTCTTCAACATGTGAATGTCATTAAATTATTTAATTTCTCCAACATAAATGAAACTCAATTTAGCTGGATAGAGGAACCTGGGTTGAAAGTTATTTTGTTTTAGGAGATCAGAAGTTGATGACCACCCTCTTCTAGCTTGCAAGGTTTCTGAAGAGAGATCTGTAGTCATTCTAATATTCTTCCCTTTGAATTTTATGGTATTCTTATGTCTGGCTGCTTTCATAATTTTTTCCTTCATATTAAATTTAGTCACATTAATTATGATGTGCCTGAGGGATGTCTTATTCGGGTTGAGTCATGCTGGGGTTCTGAAACTATCTGGTATCTGAATTTCAGAATTTCTTATTATGTCTGGAAAATTCACTTTCATAAATTCATGAAGAAGAGACTTTGTGCCTTGCAAAGCCACTTTGTCACCTTCAGGGATTCCTATGAGGCTAATATTAGTTTTCTTAAAATTATCCCAGAGCTGTCTGAGAGAATGATCTGTTTTTGTTCTCCATTTCCCTTCCTTTTTGAGAGTTTGGGAGCATTCAAAGGCTTTGTCTTCAATGTCAGAAATCCTTTCTTCTACTTGCTGCATTCTGTTACTGAGGGATTCTACTGTATTTTTCAGATCTTTGTGGGCTGAAAATTCTTGTCTCAATGTGTCAAAATCTTTGGTGATTTTATCTTTAAATTCATTGAATTCTTGAGACAACTTTTGAAATGCTCCTGGAATTTCTAATTCTAACTTTTCCACTGTTCTATCAATCTTGTTTTCAATCCAAATTCTGAATTCAATTTCTGACATCTTGGCCATATCTTTGTGAATGGGATCTTCAGTTACATCTGCCATATCTTTTCGTGGGAGGGGTTGATCTACTCTGGTTATTCATGTTACCAGAGTTTTTCTGCTGATTCTGCCTCATGATTATTTTACACCATTTGACTAGATAAGCAGACAAATAGAAGTTGGGTTGGGGGCTCCAGAAGTAGTGATTAACCAACCCTTTGCCAAAAGCTGGACTAGTGTCTGTACCTTTTTCCTTGTAGCTTTGCCAAGGACCCATAAAGTGCTGCAGCCTGAGAAATGGTGAACTTCATGGTGTGGTGGGGCTAAGTGGCTCTGTCTTGTTTTCATCTGGTCTCTGTCCTACTCTAGTGAATCAGTTACTCTGGGATGAAGTCTCAGCTATGGAGAAATACCAGCAGTTAAGTAACCTCGCCCCCCACAGGCAACAATTGGAAAAAGTATATCAAACCTTCCCACAACCACACACCCTGAATACCACTTGGATAGTCCTCGGGCAATTGGCCCAGGTCAAGAGGTCCAAATCAATTGTCCCAGTCAGCACCTGTCTCAGGTGAGAGAGTTCAAAAGGTCTCTGGCAACTAGATTGCAGGGGTCAGCTGGCAAATCAAATATGATTCACTCTGGTGCTCCACGAGGTCAGGAGGACCCACCTAGAAAATAGATTAGTCAAGGAATCTTGATGCCTCCTTCCCACCTTGTACCTCTGTCACACCCAGTCACTGATAACCCCAAAGGGCTATGACCCAGTTCCTTCCAATGAGCAGATACTCCAGGGGTGTGCACCTGCCTCAATCACAGGGAGATCTATGTCTCCTCAGCCAGGCCGCTGCTCTTTGCAACTATCTGGAAAGGGGAGGTGAGGACTGACTACCTCGGGTGCTTAATGGAGGGGGGGGGGTTCACTCAGTTCCAGCCCCACCCCTGATTGATGTTGCTGACAGAACAGAACAACTTTGAAGAATTTGTTCTGTCCTGGCTATATTCCCCAGCAGAACAGATGCTGTTTGAATTCACAGAACCTGTGACTCAGGCCCAGTCTGTGCCATTGCCTGGTCTCGGCTACAATTTCTGTTGGGATGGCAAGGTTAGTTGTCAGTTCCAGCCTCTGTCTGCCCTTCTTTGTTTCATTTATAATCCCCTGAGGGCTGGGTGCATCTTAGGCTCAATAAAGCAGTCCTTGGGTCAGCCCCGCCCTGAGAGTCTGCGGTCTCTGTGCACATGTATTCTAGTCCCTGTGCTCCGCCCAGGCCGGTACCACCTCAGTCAAACCCTTTACTTTCAGGGCCTGAATTTCCATCCTGGATCTGTTTCACCAGTGGCTGCCAACAGAGAAGATGCCCAGCCTCCTCTGGTTACACAGAGAGACAGGGGGTGTGACTCCAGAATATCCAGGAGTGTGAGCCCTATTGTTGGCGCTGCAGCTTCTGTTCTGTGCCTCAGGGCACTGCTGCTCTTGTATGGTTCCCTCTCAGCTCACCATCTTCTCCTTACTCTCATGCTGCAGAATCAGCACTGACCAGCAGCAGTCCATGCCCCATCCACACCTCTCAATAAAATACCCAAGAATCTGGACTCCTGGGGGATAAGCTTTCAGACCTTGGAGTGAGAGTGGAGGGGAGTGCTGGGTGGTCATAATTGCAGGTAGAGAATATATACGGTTTTATAAAGTTTTATGCCTGGCAGGAGAGTGCATGCCCTAATAGGGGAAGTAGGTCCACTTTTTAGAGGGTCTATACCATGGGATAAAATGGGAGGATGTCTGATCTCTGCTCGTTTGTTTGTATGGAGTACTGTGAGCCATTCTCATGGGAGAGGGGACTCCCATCTGCTTGGCGATGGATTTTGTACCTTTTGTTTTTATCCTTGGGGTCACAGCTCACCTCAGCAGCGTTGATGTGCATTCTACAACCTTCCCTCTTGGCCCAGCTCTAATCCACCTGGTCACTTGCTAAACTTCTGTTCTTTAACTCTCCTTCTGGATGGGAGCCTCTGTGTAAAGGTGGCTCCAGTCAGCCTTCTTGCCTCTGCCCCCCACCCCCCTTAATTTTCTATCCAGCTGCCTAGCCCACCGCCGTTTTGAACAGCACCCCTTTCTGGCTGCCAAATTCCTCTCATGAGCCCACACTTCACCAAACTTTTCACACAACACCTAGTTTCCCCACAAACTGGGAATTGTAGTTCTCCGTGGAGGGTGAGGGGGCTGGTTGCCTGTGCCCCTGCCTGCCAGCCATGGCATCAGCAGCAGCATAGAAATTTTTCTGGCAGAATCTGTAGCTCCAGATTACATTTCAAGTCCAGCAATCCACCACTTTGCTGCACACCCCAAACTGCCTGTCTACACTAATATTCCACGCCAGGAAATATCTAGCCCACTCACTCTCACCTGATATTCCAGGAGAGCTGAGCTAAACGTCCATCCCATACACCATCATGCTCCACCTACCTCTCTTCTTTTTGTCAATATTCCCTTTTACTCACACCCTCCCCTTTCCATTTTTCTTTTTTCTTTTCTTTTTTCCCTTCTTGCTCATCAATCTTCTTATCCTTTTGCTCCTGTAACAAAAGAACTCATCAAATCCTTAGGCCAGAGGCATGTTAACTTAAAGACCAAGAGGAAGTGAAAGGAAAATTAGGGCAAGGAAACAAATAAAAGAAAACACTCATGAGGAAGAATCAGTGGGAAAATCCTGGCAACATGAAAAACCAGTTTAGAGCAACCCCTCCCCCACCAAGGGACCATGAGGTAGCTACTGCAGAGGATTTCAACTACAAAGAAATGTTAGAAATGACAGAAGGGGAATTTAAAATACAGATGATGAAAACAATGAAGGAAATGCTGTGAAAGTGGAAAATAACTAAAAGAAAATTCAAAAACCGAATCAAATAAGAGATAAATGAAATAAAAAATATAGAAAGGACATAGCAGAGTTGAAGGAATTGAAGCAGTCAATTATGGAACTTAAAGATGCAATAGAAAATATCAACAACAGATTAGACCATGCAGAACAAAGAATCTCAGAGGTAGAGGACAAAGCTCTTGAGATAACTCAGACAGTTAAAGAGGCAGAAAAGAAGAGAGACAAAGCAGAACATTCAATGACAGAATTATGGGACTTTATGAAGTGTTCAAACATACGAGTTATAGGTATACCACAAGGGTAAGAACAATGCACCAGAGGAATGGAAGCCATACTAGAGAATATTATAAATGAAAATTTCCTAAATATCGCCAAAGATTCTGACACACTCCTTTCAGAGAGATATTGGACCCCAGGTCACCTCAACTCTAATAGAGGTCTCCAAGACACATTTTGATGAACCTGTCCAAAGTCAAGACAAAAGAAAAGATTTTGCAAGCTGGCAGGAGTGCCAATTGACCTATAGGGGCAAATCCATCACAGTGACAGCAGACTTATGTAATGAAGTTTTCAAGCTAGAAGACAATGGTTGGCTTTGTGCCTGTAGCTTAAGTGGCTAAGGTGCCAGCCACATGCACCAGAGCTGGCAGATTCGAATCCAGCCCAGGCCTGACAAACAACAATGACAACTACAACCAAAAAATAGCTGGGGGTTGTGGCAAGCACCTGTAGTCCCAGCTACTTGGGAGGCTGAAGCAAGAGAATCACTTGAGCCCAGGAGTTGGAGGTTGGAGGTTGCTATGGGCTGTGATGCCACAGCACTCTACCCAGGGTGACAGCTTGAAGCTCTGTCTAAAAAAAAAAAGACAATTGTCATCTACCTTTAATCTACTTAAACTGAACAACTTCCAGCCCAGAATTCTATACCCTGCTAAGGTAAGCTTTAAAATTGATGGAGAAATCAAATCTTTTAATCATATGAAAACATTGAGGAAATTTGCCACAAACAAGATCAGCACTATAGAAAATACTTCAACCTGTTCTACATACTGGACCACCAGCAAAGTAAGCACCCAGAAATTAAAGGAGAGAACCTAGCTTCCACAATGATGCAAAAGACAAAACTTAGCAATAAAATTTCACAAAATGAGATCAATAGACTGCTACCACACTTATCAATTATCTCAATAAATGTTAATGGCTTGGATTTCCCACTGAAGAAGTATAGATTGGCCGATTGGATTAAAAAACTCAAGCCATCCATTTTCTGTCTGCAGGAAACACACCTAGCCTCTAATGAAAAATTCAAACTTAGAGTTAAGGGTTCAAAGACAGTTGTTTACAAACCGAATTCGGAAGAAAAGAGGGTTGCAAACTTATTTTCAGATACATATGGATTTAAAGCAACTAAAGTAAAAAAAGACAAAGATGGTCACTTCATATTGGTCAAGGGAAAAATACAACAATAAGACATTTCAATTATAAATATTTATGCACCCATCTTAAATGCTCCCAGATTCTTGAAACAGACCTTAGTCAGAAGAATATGATATCCTATAACACCATAATAACAGAGGAATTTAACACTCCTATAACAGAGCTGTACAGATCCTCTAAACAGAAATTAAACAAAGACATAAGGTCCTTAAATGAGACCCTAGAACAACTGTACTTGATAGAGATATATAGAACACTCTATCTCAAAGCTAAAGAATATACATTTTTCTCTTTGTCCCATGGAACATTTTCCAAAATTGATCATATCCTTGGACACAAAACAAACTTCAACAGAATCAAAAGAATTGAAATTTTACCTTGTATCTTTTCAGAACATAAGGCATTAAAGGTGGAACTCAACTGCAACAAAAACCTTCAACCCCACACAAAGGCATGGAAATGAAACAACCTTATGCTGAATGACAGTAGGGTGCAGGAAGAAATAAAAGAGGAAATCATTAACTTCCTTGAACATAACAATAATGACATCACAAGCTACCTAAACCTGTGGGACAGTGCAAAAGCAGTACTTAGAGGAAAATTTACCACTGTAGATGACTACATTAAAAAAACAGAGAAAGAGCACATCAACAAACTCATAAGCCATCTTATGGAATTGGAAAAAGAAGAACAATCTAAAGCTAAACCCAGCAGAAGAAAAGAAATATCCAACATTAAATCGGGGATTAATGAAATTAAAAACAAAAGAATCATTCAGAAAATTAATAAAAAAAGGAGTTGGTTTTTTGAAAAAATAAACAAAATAGATGAAACTTTGGCCAGACTAAGTAGAAATAGAAAAGTAAAATCTCTAGTAACCTCAACCAGAAATGATAAAGGGGAAATAACAAATGATGCCACAGAGATATAAGAGATTATTTCTGAATACTACCAGAAACTCTATGCCCAGAAATTTGACAATGTGAAGGAAATGGATCAATATTTGTAATCACACCCTCTCCCTATTCTTAGCCAGGAAGAAATAGATCTCCTGAACAGACTAATTTCAAGCACTGAGACCAAAGAAACAATAAAAAATCTCCCAACAAAAAAAATGCCGTGTTTCAGATGGCCTCACAGAATTCTATCAAAACTTCAAAGAAGAGCTTATTCCAAAACTGCAGAAATTCTTTCAAAAAACTGAGGAGGAAGAAATCTTGCCCAACACATTCTACAAAGCAAACATCACCTTGATACCAAAACCAGGAAAACACCTAACTAAAAAAGGAGAACTTCAGACCAATTTCACTAATTAATATAGATCCAAAAATTCCCAACAAAATCTGTAGATTGCAGCTTATCATCAAAAAAGTCAAACATCATCATCAATTAGGTTTCATCCCAGTGATAAGGCTGGTTTAACATACCCAAGTCCATAAATGCTATTCACCTGGTCAACAGAAGCAAAAACAAAGACAGTATGATCCTCTCAATAGATGCATAAAAAGCATTCAATAAAATCCAGCATCCTGGGCGGCACCCATAGCTCAGTGGGTAGGGTACTGACCACATTCAACAAGGCTCGTGGGTTCGAAACCAGCCCAGGCCAGCTGAAATAACAATGACAAATGCATCAATAAAAAAAAAAAAAAAAAAATAGCTGGGTACTGTAGTGCAAGCCTGTATTCCAAGCTACTTGGGAGGCTGAGGCAATAGAATCGTTTGAGTCCAAGAATTTAAGGTTGATGTGAGCTGCGATGCCATGGCACTGTACCCAGGGCAACAACTTGAGACCCTATCTAAAAAAAAAAAAAAAAAAAAGAAAAGAAAAGAAAAGAAAAAAAAAAGAAAGGAAGGAAAGAAAGAAAGAAAGAAAAAGAAAAAATCCAGCATCCTTTTCTAATTAGAACACTGAAGAGTATAGGAATAGGTGGCAAATTTCTTAACCTGATTGAAGGTATCTATGACAAACCCACAGCTAATATTTTGCTGAATGGAGTAAAACTGAAACCTTTTCCACTTAGAACTGGAAGCAGACAAGGTTGTCCTCTGTCACCATTACTATTCAACATAGTCCTGGAAGTTCTATCCAATACAATTAGGCAAAACAAGGAAATAAATGGCATCCAAATGGGAGCAGAGGAGGTCAAACTATCCCTCTTTACTGACAATATGCTCTTATACTTAGAGAATGCCAAAGACACAACCACAAGACTCCTGGAAGTCATCAAAAAATACAATAATGTCATAGGATATAAAATCAACGTCCACAAATCAGTAGCCTTTCTATATGCCAATAACAGCCAAGAAGAGAGGCTAATTAAGGTCACAACTCCCTTCACCATAGTTTCAAAGAAAATGAAATACTTAGGAATATACCTAACAAAAGAGGTAAAGGATCTCTATTATGAAAATTATGAAACCCTAAGAAAATAAATAGCAGAGGAGATTAACAAATGGAAGAACATACCATGCTCATGGCTTGGAAGAATCAACATCATTAAAATGTCTATACTTCCAAAAGAAATCTACCTATTCAATGCCATTTGTATTAAAATACCAAAATCATACTTTCAAGACTTGGAAAAAAATGATTCTTCATTTTGTATGGAACCAGAAAAATACCATATAGCTAAGGCAGTTCTTAGTAACAAAAACAAAGCTGGGGGCATCAGCATACCAGATGCTAGTCTGTGTGGCCACAGTGGTCAAGACAGCATGGTACTGGCACAAAAATAGAGACATAGACATTTGAAATTGAATAGAAAACAAGGAAATGAAACTAACATCTTACAACCACCTAATCTTCAATACACCAAATAAGAACATACACTGGGGAAAAGACTCCCTATTCAATAAATGGTACTAGGAGAACTGGATATCCAATTGTAAAAGACTGAAACTGGACCCACACCTTTCTCCACTCATAAAAATTGATTCAAGATGGATAAAGGACTTAAGTTTAAGGCATAAAACAATAAAAATCCTCAAAGAAAGCATAGGAAAAGTGCTGGAAGATATCAGCCTGGGGAAAGACTTTTTTAAGAAGACTTCCATGGCAATTGCAACAACAAAAATAAATGTGATTTAATTAAACTCAAAAGCTTCTGTACAGCTAAGGAGACAATAATCAAAGCAAATAGACAACCTACACAACAAGAAAGAATATTTGCATATTTTGAATCAGGCAAAAGCTCGATAACTAGGATCTATAGAGAACTCAAACTAATTCACATGAAAAAAGTCAACAATCCCATATATCAATGGGCAAGAGACATGAATAGAACCTTCTCTAAAGAAGACAGATGAATGACTAAAAAACATATGAAAAATGCTCATTGTCCCTAATTATTATAGAAATGCAAATCAAAACCACCCTGAGATATCATCTAACCCCAGCCAGAATGGCCCACATCACAAAATCTAAAAACTGCAGATGCTGGCATGGATGTGGAGAGAAAGGAACACTGTTACACTGCTGGTGAGACTGCAAACTAATACAACCTTTTTGGAAGGAAATATTGAGAACCCTCAAAGAACTCAAGCTAGGCCTTCCATTTGATCCTGCAATCCCATTACTGGGCATCTACCCAGAAAGAAAAGAATTCTTTTATCATAAGGATACTTGCACTAGACTGTTTATAACAGCTCAATTTACAATCGCCAATATGTGGAAACAGCCTAAATGCCTACCAACCCAGGAATGGATTAACAAGCTGTATTATATGTATACCATGGAATACTATTCAGCCATTAAAAAGATGGAGACTTTACATCCTTTGTATTAACCTGGATGGAAGTTGAAAACATTATTCTTAGTAAAGCATAACAAAGATGGAGAAGCATGAATCCTATGTATTGAATTTTGAGATGAGGACAATTAATAACCTATTTCACAGTGGATGGTGGGGGAAAGGGAGAGCATAGAGAGAGAGAAGGAGGGAGGGGGATCTCGGTGTGTGACACACTTTCTGGGTGCAAGACACAATTGTAAAAGAAACTTTACCTAACAAATGCAATCAGTGTAACCTGGTTTTTTGTACCCTCGATGAATCCCCAACAATAAAAATAATAAGAAATAAATAGCTTACAATTGTAAATCCTTACTCCATCCCTTAGAGATATATATACATGAGTGCCTTTCTCAAGGACCTAGAGCCATTCCTTTGAAATGTAATCATCAGGGAAGATAGATTTTAATGGCTGTTGCACAAAGAAAAAGAAAAAAAAATCAATCAGAGAATATAGGACCTCTTTCTCCCAGTCTCTGTGTGAAGAATCCTAAATTCCATTATTGCCAGCAAGCAGACACAGCTGGCCTAATTGCATTTACCCTAACCAGCCCTATTACCTATTGTTTTGTAATTTTTTTACTTCCCTGATTCTACACAAGCCTTCACTTGATCTTTGCCCCATTATTCATTTAAAACTTCTACTTATCTCTGTACAAATCAAAATGAGGGAAGGCAAGGACAAGATGGCTGACTGAATCAAGCTTTCCATAGAGGCTCCTGTCCAGAAGGAGAGTTAAAGGACAAATATTTAGCAAGTAACCTGGTGGACTTGAGCTGCACCAAGAGAGAAGGCTGAATAATGCAAATTAACCCTGCTGAGGCGAGCTGTGACCACAAGGATACAAACAAAAGGTAAAAAATCCATCACCAAGCAGACGGGAGTCCCATTCCCCATAAGAACGGCTCAGAGTGCCCCACAAACAAACGAGCAGAGTCCAAAGGTCTCCCACTACACTCCACAGGAGAGACCCTCTAAAAACTGGACCTGCCTCCCCTACTAAGGAGCCTTGGCATTCTCCTGCCAGGCATAAAACTGTATAAAACTGTATATACGCTCTACCTGCAACTCTGAGCTCCCGGCACTCCCCTCCACTCTCACTCTGAGGTCTAGAGGTCTCTCCCCCAGGAGATCAGATTCTTGGGTGATTTCTTGAGGGGTGTGGACAGTGCCTAAACTGCAGATGGTCAGCACTGACTCTGGGGCATGGGAGCGAGGAGAGGACGGTCGGCTGAGAGGGAACCACACCAAGCTGCAGCATTTCCCTGAGGTACGTCTTTTAACAGCAATATGGCCAGGCATAAAACCATATAAAAATGGATATATTCTCCACCTGCAACCTTGAGCTCCCAGCACTCCACTCCACCCTCACTCTGAGGTCTGGGGGCCTGTCCCCCAGGAGTCCAGACTCATGGGTGATTTCTCGAGGGGTGTGGACAGCGCCTAAGCTGCAGTTGGTCAGCGCTGACTCTGGCGCACGGAAGTGAGGAAAGGATGGTTGGCTGAGAGGGAAACACACCAGACCAGCAGTTCCCGGTGGCACAATCTAGCAGCCGTCTTTTAGCAGCAATATGGCTCACACCTGGATATTCTGAAGCCACACCCCTTGTCTCCCTGGGCAACCAGAGGAGGCCGGCAACCACCCATGGTAAGAATTTGCCTTACTGACTCACAGATCTGGGAAGCTCCCAGGGTGGGGCTGACCCAGAGGACTGCTTTACTGAGCCTAAGATGCACCTGGCCCTCAGGGGATAATCAGCCTATAGACAAGGGAAGGCAGCAGGATAGAACTGACAGTAACTTCAATCAGGGGTCCGGAGGGACCTGAGTGAACACCCCCCAACCTTCATCAAGCACCCGAGGTTGTCAGACCTCATCTCCTCCTGGTAGATAGAGGCAGAGCGCAGTGGCTTGGCAGATTTCATTGTGATTCAGGCAGGTGCAAACCCCTGGAGTATCTGTCCACTACAGGCAACTGGGTCAGCCAACTGCAGGGCTATCAGTGACTGGGTGTGACAGTGGTGCATGGTGGGGAAGGAGGCATCAACCTTCCCAGATTAATCTATTGGCTTGGTGGCTCCTCCTAACTCCACGCAGCACTGGATCAAGCCATATCAGAGTAGTTTAGTTTAGTTTAGTTCCAAGAGACCTCTTAAATTCTCCCACCTGAGACAGGTGGTGACTGAGACAATTGATTTGGAGCTTTTGTATGGAGCCAACTGCCTGAGGATTATTTAGAGAATGCTCTGGGTGTATCGTTAGAGGAATTTTTTTATTTTTCTTTTCCAGTTGTTGCCAGTGGTTGGTGGGGTGACTTAATTGCTGATATTTCTCCATAGCTGAGACTTCAACCTAGTGTAACTGTTTCACTAGGGTCGAACAAAAACCAACTGAAAACTAGACAGAACCACTTAGCCCCACCACACCAAACAGGGCCCAAGTTTCTCAGGCCACAGCACTGTACGGGTCCTTGACAAAGATCCAGGGGAAAAGTCAAAGGTAGTAAAACAATCATGGGGCAGAATCAGCAAAAAAACTCTGGTAACATGAATAACCAGAATAGATCAACCCCCCCTCAAGGAAAGATAAGGCAGATGCAATTGAAGATGCCATTCATAAACAACTGGCTGAAATGTCAGAAATCAAATTCAGAATTTGGATTGCAAACAAGATTAATAAAGTGGAGGAAAAATTGGAATTAAAACTTCAAGCAGCAATTCAAAAGTCGGAATTAGGAATTCCAGGAGAAATTCAAAAGTTGTCTCAAGAATTTAATGAATTTAGAGACAAAACCACCAAAGACTTAGAAACACTGAAGCAAAAATTTTCAGCCCTCAAAGATATAAAAAAATACAGTAGAATCCCTAAGTAACACAGTGGAGCAAGCAGAGAAAGGATGTCAGACATGGAAGACAAAACCTTTGAATGCTTCCAAACTCTCAAAAAGGAAGAGAAATGGAGATCAAAAATGAATCAATCTCTCAGAGAGCCCTAGGTTAATTTGAAGAAGGCTAATACCTGACTTACTGGAGTCCCTGAAAACGATCAAGTGGCCTCGCTAGGCACAGAGGACCTTCTTCATGAAATTATGAAAGAGAACTTTCCAGACATGCCTAGAGATTCTGAAATTCAGATAATAGACAATTTCAGAACCCCAGCACAACTCAACTCCAATAAGACATCCCCCAGGCATATCATAATTAACTTCACTAAAGTTAGTATGAAGGAGAAAATTCTTAAAGCAGCCAGACGAAAGAAAGACATTATATACAAAGGGAAGAATATTAAAATGACTGTAGATCTCTCTGCTGAAACTTCTCAAGCCAGAAGAGGGTGGTCATCGACTTTAATCCCCTAAAGCAAAATAACTTTCAACCCCGGATCCTGTATCCAGCTAAACTGAATTTCTTTTATGATGGAGAAATTAAATACTTTAATGACATTCATATGTTGAAGAAATTTGCCATAACCAAACCAGCTCTTCAGGATATTCTCAGAACTATCCTCCATAATGACCAACCCAATCCTATACCACAAATGTAAACTCACTCAGAAACTTCTGATCAAACTCCAACTTCCACACTGGAAAAAGGATTCAAAATGCCCATTGGCCCTTTGAAAAATTCAATATCCAAAACTTCACCAGACTTATCATTATTCTCCATTAATGTGAACGGCTTAAACTGTCCTCTAAAGAGGCATAGGTTAGCTGACTGGATACAAAAACTCAGGCCAGAAATATATTGCATACAAGAATCACATATTATCTTAAAAGACAAATATAGACTAAGGGTGAAAAGATAATCATCCATATTTCAGGCAAATGGTAATCAGAAAAAAGCAGGTGTTGCAATTTTATTTGCAGATACAATAGGATTTAAACCAACAAAAGTAAGGAAGGATAAGAATGGTCACTTCATATTTGTTAAGGATAAGACTCAATATGATGAGATTTCAATTATTAATATCTATGCACCTAACCAGAATGCACCCCAATTTATAAGAGAAATTATAACAGACATGAGCAACTTGATTTCCTCCAGCTCCATAATAGTCTGAGATTTTAGCACTCCTTTGGCAGTGTTGGATCGATCCTCCAATAAGAAGCTGAGCAAAGAACTTTTAGATTCGAACCTAACCATCCAACATTAACATTTAGCAGATATCTACAGAACATTTCATTCCAACAAAATCGAATGCACATACTTCTAATCAACCCACGGAATTTACTCCAAAATCGATCACATCTTAGGTCACAAGTCTAACCTCAGTAAATTTAAATAAATAGAAATTATTTTTTGCATCTTCTCAGACCACCATGGAATAAAAGTTGAGCTCAGTAACAACAGGAATCTGCATCCTCATACAAAAACATGAAAGTTAAATAACCTTATGCTGAATGGTAGCTGGGTCAGAGATGAGATTAAGAAGGAAATTGCTAAATTTTTGGAACAAAACAACAATGAAGACACAAATTATCAGAACCTCTGGGATACCGCAAAGGCAGACCTATGAGGGAAATTTATAGCACTGCAAGCCTTCCTCAAGAAAACAAAAAGAGAGGAAGTTAACAACTTAATGGGACATCTCAAGCAACTGGAAAATGAAGAACATTCCAACCCCAAACGCAATAGAAGAAAAGAAATAACCAAAATTAGAGCATGAAATTGAAAACAAAAGAATTATACAACAGATCAATAAATCAAAAAGCTGGTTTTTTGAAAAGGTCAATAAAATAGATAAACCTTTGGCCAACCTAATCAGGAAAAAAAGAGTAAAATCTCTAATCTCATCAATCAGAAATGAGGAAGATGAAATAACAACAGACTGCTCAGAAATTCAAAAAATCCTAAATGAATGTTACAAGAAACTTTATTCCCAGAAATATGAAAATCTGAAGGAAATTGACCAATACTTAGAAGCACGTCACCTTCTAAGACTTAGCCAGAATCAAGTGGAAATGTTGAACAGGCCCATATCAAGTTCGGAAATAGCATCAACCATACAAAACCTCCCTAGAAAGAAAAGCCCAGGACCAGATGTTTTCACGTCAGAATTCTACCAGAACTTTAAAGAAGAATTAGTACCTATACTACTCAACCTGTTCCAAAAGGTAGAAAAAGAAGGAAGAATACCCAACACGTTCTATGAAGCAAACATCACCCTGATCCCCAAAACAGGAAAAGACCCAACAAGAAAAGAAAATTATAGACTAATATCACTAATGAATATAGTTGCAAAATTATTCAACAAGATCCTAACAAACAGAATCCAGCAACACATCAAACAAATTATACATCATGACCAAGTCGGTTTTATCCCAGGGTCTCAAGTCTGGTTCAATATCCGTAAATCTATAAGTATAATTCAGCACATAAACATATTAAAAAACAAAGACCAAATGATTCTCTCAATTGATGCAGAAAAAGCTTGAGGTAATATCTATCATGCCTTCATGATCAGAACACTTAAGAAAATTGGTTACAGAATCAACACTCTTAAATCAGTAGCCTTTATATATACTAACAATAGTCAAGCTGAAAAAAACAGTTAAGGACTCTATTCCATATATAATTTTAACGCAATTCCTATTAAAGCTCCACTGTCATACTTTAAAGATCTTGAAAAAACAATACTTCATTTTATATGGAATCAGAAAAAACCTCGAATAGCCAAGACATTACTCAGAAATAAAAACAAAGCAGGAGGAATCACACTACCAGACCTCATACTATACTATAAATCGATAGTGATCAAAACAGCATGGTACTGGCACAAAAACAGAGAAGTAGATGTCTGAACCAGAATAGAGAACCAAGAGATGAATCCAGCTACTTACCGTTATTTAATCTTTGACAAAGCCAATTAAAAACATTCAGTGGGGGAAATGGTACTGTGTGAACTGGCTGGCAGCCTGCAGAAGACTGAAACTGAACCCACACCTTTCACCATTAACTAAGATAGACTCTCACTGGATTAAAAATTTAAACTTAAGACATGAAACTATAAAAATACTAGAGGAGAGTGCAGGGAAAACCCTTGAAGAAATCGGTCTGGGCGAGAATTTTATGAGGAGGACCCACTGGGCAATTGAAGCAGCTTCAAAAATACACTACTGGGACCTGATCAAACTAAAAAGCTTCTGCAAAGCCAAGAACACTGTAAGTAAAGCAAGCAGACCGCCTTCAGAATGGGAGAAGAAATTTGCAGGTTATGACTCCAACAAAGGTTTAATAACCAGAATCTATAGAGAACTCAAATGTATAAGCAAGAAAAGAACAAGTGATCCCATCGCAGGGTTCGCAAGGGATTTGAAGAGAAACTTCTCTGAAGAAGACAAGCGCACGGCCTACAGACATATGAAAAAATGCTCATCATCTTTAATCATCAGAGAAATTCAAATCAAAATGACTTTGAGATATCATCTAACTCCAGTAAGATTCACCTATATTACAAAATACCAA